>PVJA010013695.1:0-43305 GCA_004027025.1 Myocastor coypus | reverse complement strand
CCCCTCAAGGTCTGTAAAGACTCAAAGTAAAGATGTAAGAGAATCTCTGCTGTGACAAGAAGATCATGGAGCCGCACAGGAAAGTGGTTGACGACATATAGTGTGCCTGAGGAGAGCCACCTAGAGAGAAATAATCTCTCAGGCTCTCAGAGAGAGCAAACTGGTCAAGCAATGGCTGTGACTCATCCAGATGGTTGACACTGACAGAAGAGCTACAAGGTGCTATACATGGTTCCAAGATAAATCCTGAGATTGGGCTGACCTTGTCAGATAACAAAACTATACTTATATTTATACAGGTCTGGCCTTAACTTGGTCTTAACCATCCAGCAGAAAAGTGTACATGAGGTATAAAAGTAATGTACAACTGACAATTACTAGCTGTAAAAGGCTCAAATGAACTACACATAAGCAAAGAAAACTCATCCTCTATTTAGGTAACGGTATTAGCCTATTTCTGTTTGTATGCGGGATAGTAATAACAAAGTTAGGCGTAATTATATGCATACCTCTGTATTTGGAGACTGGTTTAAATATGCCAAGTTGACAAGGGGTGGATTATAGTGGTTGTTACAATGTGTCAGCTTGACTGAATGACTCAGCAGCCTGGTTCCCTGTTGGTGGGAGCCCCACCCTGGGGTACAATTGGCTCTTCCCTGGAGTGTGACCAGGACTCACCTAGGATATGATTTACTTTCTCCCTAGAGCGGGGTCAAGGGCCCATCCTGGGGTATAACTGGTTTCACCCTAGGGCACAATGAGCCCACATCAGAATGACTGAGCATAAAAAGACTTTTTAAAGGGCTGAAGGAGTCAACACTTCACTTCATCGGAGAAGCTTCAGTCTTCGCATTCAGCTTGGACTTCATTGTCTGACTTGCAGCGCAGACTCTCCGGCTTCCAGCTTGGATCTTTTGCCATCTGTCGCAGACTCTCCAGCGTCCATTACAGACACTTCAGTCTTCCATCGCAGACCCATCAGCTGACAGAGACTTACACGGAGTGCTGCAGTGAAGTCCAGACCTCGGGATTGAATTCTTCAGTCTGGAGCGTGCAGACGCCCTGTGCGTGCTTCCTCATCTGACTTTGTGGCTGGCTATTGTAAGCCAATCTTATAATTCCTTATAGGTTGTATATTTTGTGTTAATATCTATTCCTTATATTATATCTATTCTGTTCCTCTAAGTAAAACCCTGACCAATACACTGGGAGACATTGGGTGAAGATGCTGCTGGAAGGTCGCGCAAGATTCTGTGAACTGTAAGACCACACATCATAGTGTTTTGAAAAAAATCCCAAAGAAAATTCTTGTTCATTAGAAAAATGATACAGTATGAGTAATGAACATAAGGCGTGAGGTTGGTACCCTGTGCTTGGGGTTGATTTGTGCAGAGAAGAACATTTAGAATTTGGCTTTCTGGACACCCTGGGTATTTGGGAGACCCAGCACGCAATGGGGAATGACACTCTCCAAGATGCAGATACTAATATTGCGTTTCAGGCATAAGGAGATCTGGGTCCAGAAGGGGGGACTTATTGTCCAGTGCCCTGCAATGAATAAGCCAGTCAGAGAGCTCTTTTAAAGGTAAGTTTCTGTCCTTTAACCAACACTACACTGCCTCTCAAGCAGAACAGAGCTACACCAAGCAGAGGCTGTGAACATAGGCAGCATTTGCTGGGCCTCGGTCCTTAGCCTGAAGGTGCCCACAGGCTAAGGTGTGAGTGGAGACTTGTAAGGATAAAATCGCCCAAACGCCCAACTGGCTTACAAAACAGTATGTTCTGACATTGTGGTTCATTTTTATTTTACATGGCTCACAGCATTTCAGTAAGAGACACAGTACTGTAGAACTTTCTGGTGTTAGAAGGAATATATGTAAATGGAAATTCTTTGCATGGACCTGGGGATGTGAATTTTAAAGGACCCGTGTATTTGAAAACCAGAAGTATAAATCCCAAGTCTCACTGCTAGATTGTAGTATCGCTCCGTAGGAGAAGGTTTCTTTTTGGAATTGTTGGAATGCAAATACACAACTTAACTCTAGTGCATGTTACTGGGGCTAGTCTCATGGCCTATCAAACCTTTATCCACTGCCACTATCATTTGGACTTGAATAGGATATTAATTTAGAAACATCTCAGGAGGAGATGAATGAGTTTTAAAGTGGCCTCCAGCACTGTGCTCGCGGTGCCTCCTACACTCTCAGCAGAGACTCTCAGAGGGCCGGGATCCGGCCAAGGGCAGCTTGGTGAGCAGGCTTGTTCTCTTTTTCAGAGGAAGAGAGCAGATGCTTGGATACTTCTGTGTCAAGGATTCCTCTAGTCCTCAAGATAGATTCTGCTTTCTCTACCATTGAGGAGCTCAGAGGAAGTTGGCTTGCTGAGGATCACAAATCTGCAGACAAAATAGCTGGCCCAACTGCTCCTTCTGGTTTCAGATGCAGTTCTTATCTGCCCATGAAGATAAATGTCGTTATTAATTTTTTTCAGGATCAATGAGCAAGTCTGAAGTTAGAATGTTCTGGTTTCTTCATTTGCTTCTGTGGATACATCTTTGGGTGTGTATTTCTGCCCTACTACATGGGCTCTTACTATGTAATAAGTGATGGGCACTCAATCTTTGATGAGCCAATTAAGTGTTAAAAATGTTAACTTTTTTGTGTGGTATGAATGATACTGGGCATATTTTTCCCCATATTTTAGTAAAGGTCTATGGGGTCTACAAGGTCTCACTATATAGAATGGACTCCTAGTGATCCTTCTGTGTTCAGCCTCCGAAAGAGCTGGGATAACAGGCACGGGGGCCACCATGCACTGTCTCAGCCACCTGTCAGGGTACCCTGGGGGCAGGTGCAGCATGGCATGCTGGGGTTAAACCCCTGCAGCTGTGTTTTGCCTAAGCAGGTGCTTTAGTCCACTGAGCTATTTGGCTGGTCTCGATTCTGGGCTTTTAACCCATAGTCTCCCTCATGATAGAAACATACTTTACCACTAGACAGTTCCCATACCTGAAAATTTTTATATTGGACATGAAATGTACAGTCATTGAAAATCTACTCAAAGTAAAGAATTAATCTAAATACACTCAGCCAGCTCAGCAATTCATAGGCTTGGGAGAGGACAGAGATGAAATATATACAACTGGCCAGTTTCCAGTACTTGAAACTCCATTGGGATGTTAGGATTCAGAGCTATCTTTCATTTTTTTTTAAACTCTCCTATCTTAAAATTTCCCCAATTGTTTGCATTTCGAGAGTACTGTGAATGTGAGGAGGTTTAGTTGTAATACAGGCAAGTCCTTAATTGTCTCTGCCAGCCAGGTGGTTAGTTGATGAACCACTCAATTTCAATGGTGTAAACACAAACTTATAGCTAAACATTTGCACGTGTATCTAATTGCCTATGCAAAATTGTTCCTGCCGAACAGGAGTATGGTTGAAGTTTCAGCACAACTTGGCATCCAGCATGCATTAATATTTTAAACTGCTGCAAATACTTGGTGCTGTAGATCCAATTTTACTAATGTGTATGTTTTTTTAATGAATAATACCTCCCATTGCACTGCACAATTTTTGCATATCTGTAGCATGCTTGGAGTGCTGCAGGTTTCTGAGAACCAAGAATTCTGATGGGGTAGTCACATTCCCAGATAGCTATTGGAAAAAAAAAATGTTAGTTAAGGAGTTGTTACTTTTTTTTCCAGAAGATGTTAAAAGCCTACTTTGAGAAGGAAAGCTCCTGAGTTAACTTTGTGTCTTAGTTACTTTTCTCTCGTTGCTGGGACAAGTACCCGATACTCAAAATGAAGGAAGGAAAGGTTTATTAGCTTACAGTTACTGGAAGTTTCAGTCTATAATCAGCTGGCCCAAGGCTGAGTGGAGAAGGGCAGAGAGCATCCAGTTCATGGTGGTGGAACAGCAACAAAATGTTGACAGAGGCAGCCATCCAAACACGACAGCAGAGCAACAGCTACAGCTTTAGTCTGTCTCTCTGTCGCTCTTTATACAACATTCAAGCTCTCTGCTTTAGGATATACGCCCTAAACCACACCCATGCTCTCAGCCTTACTCAGACCGATAATCCCACCAGTACTAAAACACAATCCCAGGGATCATGAATCAAGTCTCAATCTATAGAAGCCACGCCCCATGATTGCATGAAGCTTTGGGGGGACAACTAGACATAAACCATAATACTTTGTTTGTTACCTGGAAATGTGGCAAGTGTCAGTCACTCAGGTGCCACGGGGTGGGCAAGTGCACAGAGCACGGATTCAGACTTTGGTCATGAATGAATCCTTCACCCACCATGCATGCTTCCTGTTGTGCTCCTGGCTCTGAGTTGGAGTGCAGCAGCATCCTACAGGCTGATGTCTTGCAGCCACAAGACGGTGGGGTTTGGAGGGATTCTGTACCACAGATGGAGGTAAGTGCAATGACCCGAGCTATACCAGCAGAGAGCACCCTTTAGGGAGAAAAGAAAGGCCTGGGTGGTTTGGGTGAAGGCACAGCTATGAGCTGCAGAGTGGAGGACAGACAGAGCAGGCCTACATGAAGAGCACGGTGGGGCTGGTGTCCTTCTGCCAGATCAGAACCATGAAAGGCAGTGGTGGAGTAGTTGATGTTGCGTTGTTATAACAAAATATCTGAGATGTACCTTATAAATAAAGTAGGCTTGTTTAGCTCATGATTCTGGCAACCAAAGAGTCCAAAGAGCATATGACATCTGTGTCTTGTTGACTTTGAGCCTTTCTTTGGTATAGAGATCAAACTCAGGACCTTAAGCTTGTCAGGAAGGTGCTTATGCCATTGATCTATCTCCCTGGCCCTGCTATATCTATCTTGGAGATGCATCTTTGATGGCATTAACACAGGGGAGAAGCAGAAAGGGCAGCAGCTATATGCAGAGCAGGTTGAATACATGGAGAAGCCTGGCTGCAAACAGCCTGCTTCCTCAGGCTCGGACTTAGATTATGAGACCAACATGCAGCCCTTCCAGGCCAAGATGTAGGACCCGACCATCCTCCACTGGACCTCACTTCCTGACAGTCCCACTACCTCCCAGCACTGTAGGAGAATAAGCTTCTGGCACAGGGCTCCTAGGGATCCACTCAGATCATCTCATCATAAGAATACTAGTTCAAAACCAATACAGCTGTGTCCCTCGCTTTAAAATAAGTCGTACTGAGCATATAGGGTACTGAATGTAATGTGGTAAGATACACAGAGTAGAGCAAAATGATTACTGTAGTGGAACAAAGGAAAGTCCCCACTATCTCACAGAAGAGGTGGTTAGTAGACATTTGGTGAGGTGCTTTAGAATCTGGTCTTGTATGAAATTCTCTACACTCTGATATCCCTTCAGGAAGAATGTTTTATATAGCATCAGAGGTATCCAAAGCAGCCCTAACAAGAAGCATCTTCTGCTATCACCCAAGCCCAGCAGGTTCATTTCCCAGCCTGGGCCATGCTTCCTGGGCTTCTTTTACAGTCACTTAGATATTGAATTGCCTGCTTCCTGCTGACCTTCTTGTGGTGAGGAGGACGAGCCACAACTACATCACCTGGTAGGATGCCCAGGGTGTCCTGGGAGTTTGGGCCCTAGGAAGGGCAATCTCTTTTCAGCCTAAGTGTTGCACCTCAAGGACCGCTGCAGCCTCAAACTTATGGCCATCCTTGCTGAGACCCGGGTGGGTTCCTGGAGTCATTAGCGGGTCCTGCAGACCACAGCGGCAGTTACAGCAAAGAGATGCAGAACTACAACTGGACCTGAACTGCATGCCGAAGCAGAAGAGTGACCTGAATGGGATGCATAAAAATTCCTCCGTGTTGGAGAAAGGCTGGGTTCCCCACCAAGTTCCCGCTGAGTGTGGTGGTAATTGGAATGTACTCTTTGCAAAGTTTATTGGGTCCTGGAGCGACGCTACTGAACTGGTCAATTAATCTATTATTATTATTTTTTAATGAGTTAGGGGATTTCCTTTAGTAGAAAATTACCAGGATGCATGACCAACTGCCCAGAGCGCAGGGAAAAGGCCGGCCTTTCCTCTCAGAAAACCCCATTCAACAATTAGAGGAGGAAACCGATGCCTCCCACTACAGGTGGCAAATTGGGCCGGTCTGGGAAACAAAGAGGAAAGACTGCGTCTGCTCGGAGGTGAGCACGGGAGGTCACCAGGAAGCTGATGGCTGGAGGGCAGCAGCTTGAATCCTCGGAAATAAAGCCTTGAGTTTCCCTGCTGAGAGACAAATGATTTCTGTTTAAAAACCTGCTTGTTCTGTGCAGAAAGTCCCAATGTAGCAATAATTAATGATATCAGAAGGTTACAAAAGACCTCCTTCTGGAATCCCTCTGCTCCGGGCGTGAAATTGGATTAAAGTGAAGACAAACTTAGACGTTAAATCTGTTGAGGAAATCAGTAATTATGTGGCAATGCACACATTTTGAGCTATTTGAGTGAGGCAGACCGATGCTCTGTGGCAGCTCTTGTTCCAGGCATTTGGGGCTGTGTGGAGAGGAACTCACTCTGAAGAGGGTGCTAAACAGGGCTCATGTCTGTGTCCCGACTCTAGAATGAATGTATCTTTCCACAGTGCAGTTTTGTTGGCCTTTTCAGCACACTCTCTGGCCACAACTGCTTGTCTAATGTTTGTTTCCCCTTTTCTTCATTAGCAAACTTTTTCCCCCCCAGGGGAAAATGTAGAAACATGAATCCTACAGGGTTCCCCAAGAGTCTGAGGGGAACCGGTGACACTCAAATCGGTGGCTGCGCGTGTCTCTTTACCAAATGCTGAAATTTCTGCCTACAGCCTGTATTCGTCCTTTGGATCCAGTACTAAATCATCCTTAGCTTACGTCTAGTGCTGAATACCACAGAAATGCTCTAGCATAATGGTTATGCTGGATTGCTCAGGGTGTAGAGAGAAGGGAAGAATCTGTACGTGCTCTGTGCAGGTCCAGATGGTCTAACATCCTCTGTGCACATTCAGTTGTATCCACAGAGGCAGCACCCACAAATCAGGAAGGCTGAGTGAAGTTCTTCAGTCAGATGGCAGAGCGCTGTGGCCCCAGGACAGGGTTCCGGACAATACGTTTGAGGGGATATCTGTCGGCTGAAGCCTCTGGGAAGGTCATTATTCTCTGATGACAAGGGGCAGTGTTAGCTCTCATGAGTCTTTTTCATTCCTGTGTCCCACTCTGCTGCCTAGGGTGGAAGTTGGGAGAGAACCCTGGAGTTTGGCTCCTGTTTTGCTACCACTGGGTTGAGATTTCTGTCTGAAGTGCGGTGGCGTCAGCCGCTCCAACCAGCCTGGCTGCTTCACACTTTCCCCAAGCAAATAAATGGGAAAGAGGAGACTGCTCTGAAGCATCTGAACCAGTAAAGTCCTGGACTGTGAGACTAAGATCTAGAAGGGACTCAGAGTGAGGCTTCCTGGGCTTCTCCAGAGGTGAAGTTGTGGGTCTGTTCTGTTGACCCTGAGAGGACAGTTGAGCCAGCAATGTCGCATCCTCTAGGCATGGCAAGGACAGAGGCAGAGGATCGATGGCCTTCTTTAGTGTGTAGCTAAGGGACACCACTCTTTAAGTCCCATTTGGCACTCTCCAGTCATCCTTAGTCCATCATGTTTGTCTCGGCTCACCCAGTCAGTTGTCTGTTGTGCGCGCGGATACCTTCAGCGATATCAGCAAACAACAAAAACTTCACTCTCTCTTCCAGATCCAAAGCTCACAGTCTAGACGGAAAGAACTGGGTTTGCACTTGGTTTTAGTTCTCTTCACTTTTAGGATGTTTGAACTGACTTTGTAGTCCAGGCTGGCTTCCGGTTTGAAGTGATCCACCTGTCTTGGCCTCCCCAAATGCTGCGATTATAGGTCTTAGAGTTTTTTCTAATGAAGTGAAAATAACTCCTTTATTTTTTCTCCATAAACACAAAACTACTTTTCCTGTTTCCACTTCTTGAATCTCATTTTTAGGGGACTACTTTTAAATTGTGTTCTCACAGCAGGACGCCTCCCGTCACTCTCCCCAACACACACGGGCGCACGTGCAAGGGCGCTTGTACACAGAGCTTAAAGTTGCCTATTCCTTTGTTTTGTCTGCTAATAGTAGTGTGCGCAAGTAGTGTGCTAATAGTAGTGTGAGCAAGTTTCCACAATCCAGTGTCTTCATGTGGAAAGTGGAGATAAAAGTCCTCAGCTCTGTGGTTTGTTGTGGAAACAGAACACGGTATGCAAAAGATCTGAGCACGGTCTGGAGCCTCGTGAGCCCTAGCAACAGAAAATAAAATTTATAGCTGTGCGGGCCTGCTTCCAGGGTGTCCTCAGAGTATGGAGGATGTCGAGAGTTTAAACTGGCTTGGAAAAGTAAACATATATGTTAAGAAAAACTATATAATCTGAAAGGAAATTGTGCAATCCACTAAATCGAGTTTTTAAAATTATATGTTTTTTAGAGAGGCCGACTAACGTCCACAGTGAAATAGAACAGGAAACACAGAGTCTTTCCAGAGACTGCCCATTCCCACCCCTCCAAGCACGCACAGCCTGCATGTTGCCCCTCTCTATGTATTTGCTACAGTTGATGAGCTTGCTTGGACTCATCACCCACAGTTCATAATTTATGGGAAGGTTAACTTTCAGCTTCGTTTAGTCTATGGTTTAAGACAAATGTATCATGGCACAGATCTGCCACTTTGGTCCCACAAAGAATAAATTCACTGCTCAATAATCCTCTGTGCCCTCCCTATTTATCCCTCTCCCTAGCCCTTATGATTAGATTTTATTTTACTTTGTCATATTTTTTTTTTTCAGGGCTGGGGTTTGAACTCATGACCTTGCACTTGCCAGGCAGGCACTTATACCATGGAGCTATCTCCTCAGCCCCTGTATTTTGTATTAGGCATATGATCAATTTTAAGTTAAATTTTATGGAAGGGTGTGAAGTCTCTCTAGATTTATTATCTTTTTAGCACAGGGCAGTCTAGTCATTCTGGCACTGTCTGTTAAAGACCACTCCATCCTGTTGCCTTTGATCATTTCTCAAAGACCGGTTGGCTGCATTTGCATAAATGTATTTCATGGCTCATGTTTTATTCCTTGATCTGGTTGTTTGCTCTTACAGCAACTCTGCTCTGTATCACTTATTGTAACGTGATGGCAAACCTTGAAGTTAGGTGCTGTCAGCTCGCCGACTTTGACCCTCCCCTATTCTGGATTCTTTGCTTCTACATAGCAACTTTAGGGAGCTTTTGGGTTAGCTTAGTGATTTAAGCATCTGTACGGGCAATCCCAGTTAGGCACAGGGGTGGCGGTTCAATCCCCACACCCATCCTTAAGGCAGCCTGAACCAGACCCCCCACCCCCCCAAAAAAATCTGTTACATAGAAAGTTTAAGTCAAGTTTTCCAGGAGCAGCAAAATAACTTGCTGAGATTTTGCTTGAGTTCCCATTTAAGTTATCAGTCAAAATGGGGAAAAATGTCTAGTGACAAAATTGAGACTTCCTACTCATGAATATCAAATATTTCCATTGATTTACATCTTTGATAACTTTTTTCAGGGCTTTGTAGCTTTCCTCATATAAGTCTTACCCATTTTTTGTTAGATTTGTATGTATTTCATTTCTTCAGGCGCTAGGTAAACAGTATTGTGTTTTGGATATGATGTTCCACTAGGTCACTGCTGGTAGATAAGGAAACAACTGACTTTTGTCCATTAGTCTTGTATGCTATAACCTTGACAAAATTATTTGTTCAACCCCAGATGATGTTTTGTCTTTTTTTTTTTTTTTTTTTTGTCTTTTTGAGACAGGGTCTCGCTATGCAGTTCAGGCTGGCCTTGAGCTCACTTTTGTAGCCCAAGCTGGTCTCGAACTCTCACCAATCCTCCTGCCTCAGCCTCCCGAGTGCTGGGATTACAGGCATGAGCCACCATGCCTGGCTTGTTTTGTCATTTTTTTAATGTGTGTTTTCTACATGGATGAAAATATCTCTAAAACAAAGAGAATATTTTTTTCTTCTTTTCTTTATTTTCTTTGCTTGTCTTTTGGATTGGCCAGGGTGTTCAGTACAATGATAGAATGGAAGAAAAAGGCAAAGGGAAATCTCTCTGCCTTCTTCATAACTTGGATGAAAGCTTTTATTGTCATTGTGAAGAATGGCCTTGAGCATGGACTTTTTGGGCATATGTTCTTTATCAAGTTGAGGCTGTTCCTTGATTCTGTTCACTGGAAATTGTGACACAAACAAATATTATTTTATCAAATAATTTTTCTGAGTCTATTAATATGATCCTGTGGTTTCTCTTTTCTTGCCGGTTTAGGTTACATTAATCGATACTTGAATGTTGGATATATTGGCTTACTTTTAGGTGTGCTATCTTAGGTTCACTAAAAGGCAGTATCTATCAGGATCCCAGGAGTCTGTTTCCATTTTAGTCGAGTTTTCAATCACTGTTTCAGTTACAGCTCACTTGCTAATAGCTCTCTCCAAGGAAGGGCAGTATATAATATTTGGCTATCATGAAATGAAGGGATACATTCTGTAAAAATTAACCTTAGATGCTTTTGTCAGTGTGGGAGCATCCTAAAGACACCCAACAAAACAAGGAAGCCACAAGTGTCACTGGAAACCATAATCTATGGAGGCACTATCACAACTGTCCCTGGCTGGAAAGTTGTTACTTGCTACATCACTGTGTGTGTGCATGCGTGTATGCGTGCATGCATGTGCACGCGTGCAATTATTATATGTAAGAAAAATTAAGACTAAGACAATAAAATTGCAGCTATCACCTTCCCTTATTCATTTTCTGAGGCTAGTCTTCCTTCTAGGTCTGAATTTCTGCTTAGGGTTATTTTCCTTCTGTCTGAAGCATTTCTCTTACCTATGTTGTGCAAGCCGGTTTACTTAGTACAAATAATCTCAGCTTCTGTTGGTCAGAGAAATCTTTATTTCACTTTTTAATGAATATTTCGCAGGTGACAGAATTTTGGCTTGCTTGGCCATTCCTTAACCCTAAATGTTTTACTCCATGCTCTTTTTACTTGTATAATTTTTGAGAAGACATATTTTTATCTTTGCTCATGTAGAGGAAGTTTTGTTTTCCTGCTTCTTGGTTCTTTCAAGATTTTTTTTTTTTTTTTTGCCTTCAATATATAGTTTGTGCAATGTGGAGATGATCCCCCCAGGTGTAGGCTTCTGCAGCAGGTAGTCTGGCAGGTGGTTTCCTCCGAGTGTGCTGCATCTGTACTTCAGCTCCTTACTTTAATTTCGGAAAGTTCTTAGCTATTATGATATTCAATTTTGCTTGGGTTCCTTTCTCTCTTTCTTTACCTTCTGGTATTCTCCTTGTGCATTACCTGTTTCGCAGTTGTTCCACAGTTCTGGAATATTCTCTTCTGTTTTGAACACCTATTTTTGTCTTTGCTTCTAGCCTTAGGAGTTTCTATAATTATGATCACAAGCTACGAGATATTTTTTTTCCCCTCTGTGGTGTCTCATGTACTACTGAGCCATTCAAAATTGTTCTGTTAAAGTGATTTGGGTTTCTACCATGTCTTTTTGATTCCTTCTGTCTTTCTGAGGCAGGGTCTCCCACTATGCCTATGGCTCAGGATATTGTCAAGCTCACAACAATCTTCCTGCCTAAGCTTCCAGAGTGCTGGGATGAGGCATGCACCGCCATGCCGGGCTGAAGCTATCTATTACACATTGTGTACTTTCTGATTCTTCCTTAGAGCTTTCATCTCTCTGCTGAAGTTATCTATTGCACACTGTGTACTTCTTCACTGAAAATCTCATTCCAGAATATCAATCATTTTTAAGAAGTTCCTGCCCTGATAATTTCAATGTATCTGCCATATCTAAATCTGAATCTCACAGCTTATTCATTATCTTTAAAGTGTGCCATTGATGTTGTTGGACAAGGGGCATCATGGGCTGGCAGAAAGGAGCCCTGGTAAAAGAGTCTTCTGTGGTACATCTGTGAGTGTGGAGGGAAGGGAATGTTCCATAGTCTGGGATCAGGATTTGGTCTTTTCTCTGGACAGGCTCACCTGTGTTTCTTAGTGTCTCTTTTTCCCTTCTGTAGCAGAGGCAGGACTGCCAGAGGGGTCTAGAGTTTGGCATTTTCTTCTTCCCTTAGGTAGGATAGGCTTTGCTATTATCCCAGCAGGGTAAAAAGCCCTGGTAAAATAACCTCTCACCGGCAAGTTTTGGATAAACAATAGAGTGGTCTGGTGCTTTTAAAATTATTTCTTCTGCCCCCACCTTGCTAAAAGTATGTGGGGATTTTTTTTCTCTTCAAGGGGCTGGTAGAGCTGGAATTAAAATTCTCAGAAGCCTGCGGGTCCTGGAACTGGGTCCCCTGGAGGTTTGACTCATACTTGTCTGCAGGGAATCTGCAGCTAGTCCTCAATCGCAGTCAAGTTTTCCTACCTGGTACTGGTATCCATGTAAGTTTTTGCTCTTGGATTTCTGTTAAATTGTAATTGTCTACATTCACCTATTATCTCTCCAATTCTAGCAGGTTGGTTTGCCCTGTGATTTCCCTTTTTGGAAAGATACAGGAATCAACCGATTCAAATTTTTATTGTTAACTAACGTCTCTCATGGCAGGCCAGAAATGAGTCAATCCATTTATTTGTGAAAAGAACTTCCTTTGCTTTGAAAAAAAAAAAATTACATTTCATCAGGACCTCAGGATTCTCCTTCCATTGAACTTTTATTCTTCATTGAAGTTAAAATTTACTGTATATTGTTAGATTGTTTTAGAAGAGTTCAATACATTTGAACACTTATTAATGACTTATGGCAGAAGAGGAAGATGTCCCCACTCTTCCTTTTAGTTGCCTGCTAACATTCCTGATCAGAAGCTGAATTTAGGAGCAATGTTCCTCTTGGTGAGCAGAGCACATTTACCTAGTGCTCCTTTTGGGATGGCTTCCATGTGGCATGTGGTTTAGGGTATTTCAGCCCCTGCTTTTTATTATGCTTTAACTTTGCTGCTTCTTACATCATTGCAAGTGGCGAGAGCTGGCAGCTTTTATATTATGCATCTAAGGAAATATTTTGGAAGCCTATTAATTTTCAACAACTTCAGTTGCCAAATGGAATACCTGGAAACAAATGAGTTTGGCCAGCAGCCCAGGATGTCAAAGCAGGCTCCTGTTCATTCGCAGAGACCTGCCTTTTGTGCTGGGTGCAGGTTTTTTTTTTTTTTTTTTTTTAATCTGAGTGAGTGGATGGCTTTGGGAGCCAGGGAATTACTACTCTACTCACCCAGGCAGGAACCAGGAGATGTGGGGGGTTATGTAAAAGGCAGACGCCATGGAGAGCCTTTATTTCAGACTCCTGTGTGTTCCAGTTGCACAATGTCTTCTTTCTGTCTGCGGTTTGCATTTCAATTTGTTAGGTGGGGAATATGAACTCAAGGATGCCCTTCCTTCCTTTTGGTCATGTGAATGTCTTCTCTGGGAACAGAGACTTGGGTTTCTCTGCCCAATCATTATTTTCTCAGTTTATTTTCCTCTTGCAGCCACCATCTTGGTCTCTGCCTGAGGCTCCCCTTGTTGAGTTCAAACAGAGGGAAAGTTGCAGGAGGTCCTCTTTCTCCTTGTCCTTCTTTGAAAACTTGCTTCTGGAAAATTATATTTATAGTTTAAATGATTTATTGATGATGTGAGTCGTGTAGGAATGGTACAAAATGCTTCTGGGAAAGATGCTCTCCCTGTGTTTAAACTCAGATTTCATAGTTCACTGGGAGGATGAGGTGTCTCCCCAAACTGTCTGTTCTTTACCACAGAGCTGATTGATTTGTATGAATTCACTATTGTTCTTCTTATGGTAAGGGCACAGGGGAAGGCTCACAGTGGGATAAGAAGCCCGTTGATCAGAGCATTATAAATATAAGAAATGAGCAAACTAACTCAGCCCTCTTCTGTGCTGTCTTATTTAGTAATTGCATTTGCTTTCTAGACTGGTTTCTCCATCAACAGTTGATGAAGGATGTAAGGACTCCTGAAGAGGCTGGGACTTCTTTAGCAAGCTTGGAAGATCCTCCATTTCCTAGTCACATATCTGTGGGTGCCTGGGTTTTCTTTACACACCTTAAGCAATCAACATATTGCAATATATTGAATTCAGAAGCGCACCTAATAGCACAGATGTCTTCTGTGAAGCCAGATGTTGAAAAGATAGGAAAGATGTAAGACAATTCTCATTAATTGTTTTTTAAAATATGTGTTATTTTATATGAATAAGTAATAATTTTATTGTCATTTCAAAGTGACATAAAAGGTATTACAATTGTATATATGTATATATAGTCATTTATATGTATGTCATTGTATATGTGTATATATAGTCGTACATATGTATATAGTTACATATGAAAAAAAATCATGTTTAGAATTGGATCCCATCTCTAGTGTGTCACATTATATATACATATATATATTCCAAAATCTAAGAAATATGAAATGCAAAACACTATCATCCCATGTATTTTGGATAAGAAATCCTGAATCTAAACAAACCAATGGATCTAGGAATGACTGCAGGAAAATATCCCCCAAGCATGGGGTTTGAGCATGGCTCGGCTGTGCCACAGAGATTCAGTCCAATGCTGAGCTCCTTATCATGGCCTGCAGGGCCTCTGAGAGTGACCCATGTGTCACTTCTTGTGGCTGTGATTGAAGTTACTGAAGGACATGCCTGAGGATCAAGTAGCTTTGCTGCAGGGCTATTGGAGGACAGGTAATGACCACGGGGACTGCAGGGTGCAGTGACTGTAGCAGTGCCATGGCAGAAGTTACAGAAACTGTTTTTGAAAGGAAGAATCAGACACTCAAACTTTTAAGCTCTCAGTTCTAACCTTGAACAGTGAGAGAGAGAGAGAGAGAGAGAAAGAGAGAGAGAGAGAGAGAGAGATGGATGAAAGGCTACCTGAAGTTTATCTGAACCAGTGACAAATCTGTCTCCTGAAATTTAGGGTTTTCTTTGGGTAGAAGTAGGATGGAGACTTGTGGGTGGATTTGGGTGAAGCTGACAGTGGAGTCCTGAATCACTTTTGATCCTTCTTTGTCATCCATGTCTGGGGAAACTGCTAGGTGACACTGATGGTCTCATGTGGCAGGTCATCTTTTGTGTTAGACAGCTTTCAGTTACTGCAACAAAATTCCTAACATAATCAATTTAAGCAAAAGGAAGGTCTGTTTTAGGTCATTGTTTTGGAGGTTTCATTCCACCATTGGTTGGTTTCCTTGCTTTTGGGACCATGGTAAGGAGGAACATCTGGCAGGGAGTATGTGGCAGAGGAAAGAGAAGAAGAAGAGACTGAGATCTTGCAGCCCCATAGGAGGTCACATTATCAATGATCTAAAACCTCACATGACACCCTCCTAACAGCTCTAGCTGAAATCCAACCATTTAACATGCGAGTCTTTGGAGACATTCTAGATCCAAATTCTAGCACCTTGTTATAGCTCTGGCTCCTCCAGGTATAGCCAAGAACCTCTTGAGGCTCAGCATGCTCTGAGAGCAACTACGATGTCTGACTCAGGAGGAAACAGCCTCTGTCCAAAAGCATTACAAGATTTTGCCAACATATATTGCCTGGGAAATGTGAGTTGTGATGTTCCTTAAGGGAACTAGACAAGAAGACAGAACATTCCACTGAATCAGACCAAATTTCTCTATGTGGTGGCATACACCAGCGCTTCTGGATTTAATGTGCAGTGAAATTGCATGTAATGATTTATTTGGGTTAATGGCTAAAATGTAGACTCAGTGGGAGCCTGTAGTCAATGAAGATGAGGTGTTGGTCTTGCCATAACCTGGAGGAAGAGATCCAAAGGCTTAAGGGCAATGACATATTGAAGTGGAATGACGTGAAAACTTTATCTACAGCCCCTGACTCAACGCTATGTCCTCAAAGGGCCCAGAGGGCCATTTCTTTGTTAAGAATTTATGAAGTTTAGTGGTGAGGGAGGAGAAGCCATAGGATGATTGGGAATGTTGCAGCTCAGATGGGTGCTCTGGGGTTGAATGCTGAGTTCTGGAGTGTTACAGATGAAGTGCAGATGACAATGGGCCAGCACTCAACATCTGTACACCACAGATAAGCTGAGACACCTATGAGTGTACATTGAGGGTGAGGGGTCAGCAGGATCATGGCTATCAGAGTAATCTTCACAGTGTATAGCTGGTTGTGGTGTCCTGAGGAATGAGGCAGCTTACTGGAGTGTAACTGGGTTAGTTACTTTTCTCCCATTGCTGAAACAAAATACCCAACATCCAAATTTAAAGAGGAAAAGGTGGATTTATCTCAGCTTGTGGTGTTTTCAGGTCATAGTCAGCTGGAACCTAGGTAGGTGACATGGCAGAGAGGCAACAGTTCATGGCAACAGAAGACGTCGAAAGCAAAAAGAACTGGAGTGGGAGATGAGCAAGTCTCTTTTCCTTCCTTTTATCATAAACAATTTACCTGCCCTAGGGTGGACCCTTTGCACCCACGCCATCTCTCTGCCTTCCACTGTTTAGTTACTTTAACTTCTAAAATTCTTCAGTTGGTACAATGAATCAACCATTACAACTTTCTGGAGTGCAAACACCCACCCTAGGGCATGTCCTCTATCCCCCAGGATGTGGACCTGCTGAATTAAGCTTACAGACTGCTCAAGTTGATATAATGCATCAACCACTACTGTGGCCTTGTCTGGATAATGCGGGGAACCCCAGGTGTGGCAGTCAGAGATGTACAGTGCAGAGCCCCAGACTTTTGTCCTCAAGCCTAAAGCAGTTAGTAGAGCTAGCTGAGTTAACTCTCAGCTGAATCCATGAGGGTTGCCATCTTGTCATAAGCATACAATGGGACTCTTTCTTTAAGATATTCCCAAAGGAACCTGAGTCATTTATGAGAGAGATGCTCACTGCAGTTTAGATCTAAAATGCTTTTGGAAAGTTCCCTGTGCTCACAAGTACTGAAAGGTGACTAGGTCTAGGGGCCTATATCTTCTTCAATTGATTAATCTATTGATGACTTCATGGTTGGCTGAACTGTTTGTAGATGGACTCAGGTTGCAAGAGGCAAGCCTACTGGGGATATAAATCAGAAGGCTATGTTCTCATTTCTGGCTTCTTCCACGTCTCCATTTCCTGGACTCCATGCATTAAATGGTTTTCCTCTGTCGTGCCCTTCCCCTATGTTGTGTCTGCCTTAGAGCCCATAAGCCATGGAATGAAACTGACACAAAACAAACTTCTTTTTAAAGCTGAGGATGTTTCAGTAACAGGAAAGTGACTAATACAGAAAATTCTTTACTGGTATGGAGACCATTGCTGTGATTATAACTGACCATCTAGTTCAAAAGATGGTGGAACTGGTTTGGAATCAGTTTGGAAATGTTTGAAGATATGGGCTGGGGGAGTTGAAGGATACTGTGAGTGTTGCTTGATTTCTGACAGTGGTTGGAGCTTAGAAGACAGGAATCTGGACAGTAAAGGTCAGGCTGCAGTTGGATTAGAGACTATGTTGTTCAGACTCAGTCAGAAAATCTACGTACTTTTTATTCGTATCCTGAGACTTTTCAGGGGGCTGAAGTTAAGGGTGGTAGACTGATTAAGCAGACAGAAGTTTTCATGGAAGCCCATTGTTCAGCTGTGGTATGGATACTGTTGGCTAATTTCAGCCAGATCTACAATGAAAATAAGGAGCCAATGATACAACTTCATGATTTGAAAAACTTGCAGTTTAATCAGGAAAAGGAGCCTGTGAGGTTAGCATGGTTGGCACAAAGATTGGTATTGAAAAGAAATGCAAAAAAAGAAATGCAGTAATGTCTTGGTTCACAAATGGTTCTATTTGCAAACAACTGCTTCACAAACGGAAGTGGCAAAACTTTGCTTCCAGTCACAAACTCTCTATAGTGAGGCAAAAAAGACCATGGCTATCTTCTCCACACAAACAAATGCAACCACCCTGCCCAACATCACAAAACCAGTTAAGTTTATAAACCAAGGTGTCACCATACTTTGTCCATGGACAAGTTTGAAAAAACTTGGAAGAGATCTCAGAAATCAAGAAGGCACTCACTGTAGGCAGGACTGAGGGTGCAAAACTGTAAGACTCTTTTTGAGTGGAAAATCCCTGTAATGCTTGTTTATTCACAACCACATAAAAAAGAGGTCTCTGAGTCTGGCCAGCCATGCTCTCAAAGGCTACTGCAGCCATGGTCCAAGGGGACTGGCTGCTGCTCAAGCTGGTGACTGACTTTGGCATCATTCACGAGGTGTCAGTTACTCAGGCCGTCATAATGTAAGTTATAGGGTCATGGAGGTTTCCTTGAAGATTCCAGAAGAAGGCCTGGGAGGGCAGGCAAAAATATGGGACAGAATCAGTCCGTGCCAGGAGGCCTTGAAAGGTAGTGTATGAGTTTGTGAAAATGAATCCAAAGATGCACTGGAGACTGTAGAAAGCTGGAGATGCCAGAAATGCAAAACATCATTGGAGGAAAGCCAGAGGCAGAGAAGAGCCAGACCAAGAAAGAGGTCACATGGGTCCAAACTGGCAGAGCAGCAAAAATGGGGCTGCCCAAATCCTTTGGTGTGCACATTTTGTTGCAGCCTGCCCTTTGTACTAGATGTGCAGCTACAGGATTTTAGGGCTAGCCTTGCTGGCTTCAGTCTGTTCTACGGTTTCTTTTGGAGTGTGAATATTTATCTTGTGTCACGGTGTTGTAAAAGTGTCTAACTTTGTTTTAAAAATTTTCACAGGAGCTCTCTGTTAAGAATTTCCCTTGAATCTCAGAGATTTTTGGACTTGGAATTCTCAGGAATGCTAGAAGTGATACAATTCTTATGACTAGTAGATATATACTAAATGCATTTTGCATAAAAAGATAGGCATGAGCCTTTTGGGGGTTATGGGTGGAATGTTATTATTTAGATCTAAAATGCTCTTCCCCTGGGTCCTATTTGTTCAGAAGGGGGGCTTTGGAAAAGTGATTGGGTCCTGCAGACCACATACTCATTTTGAGCACATTCAGTCAGGATTTATGGAGTTTGAGCGGTCTACTGATTGCTAAACAGGACAAAGAGTTGTGGGTTTGTGGGCCATACATAGCTGGGTAAAGGAACTCTTGCACAGAGCTTTTCAAATTCAGCACAGAACTGAGCTCTTCTCACCAGGGCATCCAGGTGCTGACTTCTCTGGAACCAGGCATAGCAGGGCCTCATCACATGGCTGTATGGGACCTTGGCATAGCTCTGGAGAAGGCTCAAGTTCAAGTCAGTGGGTCAAAGCTGAAAATCATGTTGGCTGGTTCTGGCGAATCCAGATATGTGATTCCATCATCATACTCCCATCCAGTGGATTAGCCAACACCAGCCAACACCAGCCAACATGACTTTCAGAATTTTGGTGCTACTGTTCTATGTGAGAAATACTTTCTAAACACAAGAGTCCTTCTGGCCAATATTTTAATAAAGGCTGTGGGAAAATTAAAGGCTCGCAATCAGTTGTTAAGTAAGGAGTATGTCTACAAAATATAAAGCTTGTGAACCACTGCTGAGAGATCATGGGAAGCCACTTTCTACTCCCACCCTTTATGCATGTTTGAATCCTCTGGCTTTCCATAGGCCACGGGGCTTGCTGATGTCTTGATTTGCTATGGAATGCTGTTTTTATATACTTTGTACTCTGCTCCGAGTATTTACTCATACCTCTATTTTCTATTCTCATGCCTTGGAAAGAAGAAAGTGATCACTAAATGTTTTCTAAATTTCAAATTTCATTTCTTTCTTATCCTCTTATCTTTCTGTACTGACAAACTCCTACTACATAGACATGTATATGCATACACATACGGATACTCAAAATATAGGATAGAACAGAGCAGCTTAAAATTATGCTTTTTAAATTTTAGTTTATTTGATACTATAGGACATCTCTAAGGAATTGGAAATAATATCTTCAAGTGGTTAAAATCAGATTCTTACTCATTTGAATTTCAAAACAACTACCAAGTAGGATTTTATTTTGTTTCAGAGAGAAGATACTGGACAAGATATGTCAATACAAACTAAGCAAAAGAGTTAAAATAAAGCCTCGCAGGAGACACCAAGGGATTTAAATTTTGCAAGGCACAAAATAGCAGAGATTTTAGTTTCCACTATTTATACCCAAAGTTAGGGCTTCAGTACACACTTTGGGATATTTCAAAAGTTTGGAAGTGAACACCAGCACCAAAAGGTTTGTGAACCTTTCATTTGATCCCTGGATAAGTTCTGCTGTGGAATGTAGCCTGTGGGGTTGCAAATGTTTAACTTGGGCAAACATCTCCACCAAATAAATAAAAACTGAACATCACTATTATTTTTGCTATGGTTATCAAGCATAACTATAGTCCATTAATTTGTTAATCTCCCTTATGATCTGAAGATGTTGTGTGGTGAGCAATATTTATCCTCATTGCAAAATGGAAGTGACACTTCTATTGGCATGGGAAAACATACCTAACATCTTCCAGAAAGGAAGTGGCTGAGCAGATTCCAGTGGCTCTGTACAGCTGTGTTGTCCATAGTCCTGTTGGTTCTCAGCTGTCTCTTAGAAAGGAGTACGTGGATATCAGCTCTATGGAATGCTGGTGTGGAACTCTCTTTCAGAATTTTGGGGCTACTGTTCTATATGAGAAATGCTTTCTAAACACAGAAGTCCTCTCTGGCCAACATTTTAATCAAGGAATCAGTTGTCAAGTAAACGGCTTGATCTCTTATTTAGAGAAGGAGTATGTTTGCGAAATACAAAACTGTTGAACCACTGCTGAGAAGAGAGTCCAAGGTGTGAACTTAAAGGATGTAGGAAACATAAGCAGACTTGTTCTACTTGCTATGGCAATAATAACTCTTTGTTATTACCCCAGAATTCTGAAGAATTTGAAGATCCAAGTTGAGAAAATCATGTCAAACATGTAGGCCTAGATTTCCTTCTTGATCCTAAATTAGAACAATTAGTGTGTTCACCGGACAGGCTATTAGCTTAAATGAAACAGTACAAGCAGACAAAGAACTCCATAAATACAGACTTTTTAATTTTCATTTTTGAGAAGGTGTCTGCAGCTTCTATTCCACTGATCCTCAGGTCTGATTTTTTTTTTTTCCAATACCATGTTGGTTTTATTACAGTAGCTTTGTACTATAATTTTAGGTATGGGATTGTGATGTCCTCTGGTTTGTCTTTGTCAGGGTTGATTTTGATACTCTAGGTTTTTTCAGGTTTCATATGAATTAAAAAATGTTTTTGCTAGGCCTGTGAGGTATGTTTATGGTATTTTGATTGGGATTGCATTAAATCTGTATAGTAGTTTTGAGAATATAGCCATTTTCACTATGTTGGTTCTTCGTATCCAAGAGAAAGGGATATCTTTCCATTTTTTGAAATCCTCTGTTAGATTGATTCTTAAGTATTTCATTTCTGAGGGGATAGTATCATGAAAGGTGTGATTTTCTATTTTTTCTCTCTGTAAGTTTATTGATTGTTTACAGGAATGTTACTGACTTTTGATTGCTAACTTCTTATCAAGCTATGCTACTAAATTTGCTTATTAAATCTAGAAGTCTTTTTGGTGGAGTTTTTGTGGTCTCCTATGTAAGGGCAGTACTATGTTGTCTGCAAATAATGATAATTAACTTCTTCATTTCTCATCATTATTTCTTTTACTTTATTGTCTTCTCAAATTGCCCTGGATAATGTTTCTAGAACTATATTGAACTGCAGTGGTGACAATAAGCATTCTTTTCTTTTTCCTGATTTTATAGCGAAAGCTTTCAGTTTTTGTCTATTTAGTATGATGTTGGATATTGGTTTGTCATGGATGATGACTTAATTACTTTTCTTTCATTGCTGGAAAAAATAACTGACACTCAAAATTAAGAAAGGAAAGGTTTATTTAGCTCATGATTTGGGGAGGTTTTGGTCCATAACCAGTTGGCTCCAAGGCAGAGTGGCACAAAGTAGAAGACAGCAGCTCATGGTGACAGAAAACAGTAAAACAGAAAGAGCAAAAGGGAAGAGCAGTGTCAGCAGCGGCTATCCAGCCTCTTCATTATATTGTAATCAGGCTTCCAGTCCCATGCTTGGTGAAGCACTCACACACATAACCCCAGCACTGGATCATGAATTAATCACAAAGTCTGGATGTCCCCTGTCCCATCACTGCATGGGGCTTTGTGGGGGACAACTAGACACAAACCATAACAGATGGATTTTATATGAGAGAGGTAAAGACCTTTCATTTTGATTTTCTATAGTTTTTTTTTTATTATGAATGAGTATTGGACATTGTCAAATGCTTTTTCTGCATCTGCAGAAATGATCATACAATTTTTTTTGTCTTTGGTTCTGTTAATATGGTGTATTTATTTATTTTCTCCTTTCCTTCCTTCCCCTCTTCCTCCCTCCCTTACTGTCTCCCTCCCTCCCTCTCTTCTTTCTTTCTTTCTTTCTTTCTTTCTTTCTTTCTTTCTTTCTTTCTTTCTTTCTTTCTTTCTTTCTTTCTTTCTTTCTTTCTTCTCTTTTCTTTTTTAGTACTGGAGGCCAAACTTAGGACCATGCAATTGACAGGCAGGTGTTTAAGTTGCTGAACTATCTCCCTGGTCATTTACTGATTTTCATTTGTTGAACCATTTCTGCATCCCTGGGATGAAACTTACTTGGTTGTGATGTGGGATCTTCTGGATGATTGACATAGTTCTCTAGCTTGATTGGGCTTTTCTCGGGTGTATGGCATTCACTCAAAGTTTTGCAGTCATTTGCTTGTTGACTCCCTCCATCTGAGCCAAGGGTGAATGCCACGCTATGCTCTGTTTCTTAGGACACGCTGTGAACTTTCCAAGGGAAGCCATTTGGGAGCAAGAAAGACATCTTTGAAGTGGAGCTCAGTGGATGAACTTTAATGTCTTCACTGGAGGTGTGGTTGGAAAATATAGTGAGTAATTAAAAGACATTACAAGTATTTACCTTTTACCACTTTGAATTTGAGAAAGAGCCAGAAGTTGTATGATGTCAGATTTAGTGAATAATGTGAATGAGGGCTCACACAAAGTTTTTACTCGGCAGAAGTTGCCATAAATTTTTGAATTAAAGCCGGGCGTGGTGGCTCACGCCTGTAATCCCAGCACTCGGGAGGCTGAGGCAGGAGGATCGGTGCGAGTTCGAGACCAGCCTGGGCTACAAAAGTGAGCTCAAGGCCAGCCTGAACTGCATAGCAAGACCCTGTCTCAAAAAAAAAAAAAAATTTGAATTAATTAAAGACATCAAGATAGTCACAAAAACACACAAAAAAATGACTTTTGGAACTGCTTTAGAACAAGAATTATGGGACAAGTGCATTCAAAGCAAGGTGGTAGTATTTTGGATGAGATTAATGATAAAGTATCTTCTATTGAAATAATTTTTAAAAATATAAAAATTCTCTGTATATGGTGATCATACTTCATGCCTTAGATCTGTAAACACTGGAAAGTGGCTTTTTTAGTTCATTACCAAGTTTTAAATAGAAAGTTTTTCTATCTTGAGATCTCTCTCTCTCCCTCTCCCTCTCTCTCCCTCTCCCTCTCTCCCTCTCTCCCTCTCTCCCTCTCTCCCTCCCTCCCTCTCTCTCCCCCCCTCTCTTTGTGGGACTGGGGTTTGAACTCACAACAACCTTGCACTTACCAGGCAGGCACTTGTGCCACAGAGCTATTTCCCCAGCCCCAAGGATTTTATATTTCTTTTTCTTTTTTTTGCTGTGTGTGTGTGTGTGTGTGTGTGTGTGTGTGTGTGTGTGTGTGTGTGTGCATGTGTATACCTATAACATAAAGTCTGAGACTGGGTGGTTAATATAAGGAAAATTTTTTTCTTACAATTTTGGAGGCTGGGATGTCCAATAGTATCATTTCTTCATCTGTAGAGGGTCTGAATCCTGTGTCCTAACATGGTTGGAAGACATCTGCAGCAGGGGAGGAGGCTGGCCTAATATAACACCCCACTCTGCTAGTTAGTGACCCAATTCCAAGACACAATGTTAGTGCTTTTGTGGGAGCAGATTCTTCATGACTTGATCACTAAAAGCCCCAAATCGTAATGCTGTATCACTCACAATTAAATTCCAGTGTGGCCTTTGGAGTAGAAGTTCAGGCTATAACAATGTCTTCTTTGAGTACTGACTTGACTGCAATATGGGGTCATTTGTCTAGATTTACACCCAAGGAGACAGAATGCAGATAAAATAGTCCAGATGAACTTTTTATTCCAAGCTCTCAAATCTATTTTCTACCTTGCATTCTTTCCTAAGATGCTACTTGTGTGTGTGGAGAAGGAGGTAAGAGGAAGTAAGAATTAAAAAGAGACACTATTAACAGACACCAGAGCACTACACTTCCTCTAAGCTTTATTGTTTGAGAGTCTAAAGTGGCAGGAGAAATGGCTCCTGGTCTTGTAGCAACTTCATTGGCAAGACCTAAACAATGCCACCAGAAGCCCTCAGGAGCCTCCCCATTAGGAGACAGAGTTCTGAGTGTCCTCTAAGAGAGACAAGAGCAGGAAGAGGACAGCATGAGGACCCTGTAGACATTCTGGTGAATAGGGAAGAGAAAGGCAAGAAGTTGGACTCTTTCTGTGACCATAGTCATTTACCTGTAAGACTCTGGCAGTAAAAGGCACCAAGGAGTATTTGTAGGAGTATTGCTCACAAAAGGAAGAGTTGACAAATATAATCCTGTTATCCATCTTCCTGTCACCATCTATTTTTAAAAACAGACTCAAATAAATTCTCCTTTGTTACGACCAGGACATAGAATATTCAGGTCAGTCGAATTTTACAGTAAAGAGCATCAGATAAACTGGACACACTTTGATACTAGACTTGACCTTCGAATGTCATGCAAAGGCATATCCTACTCTTCATGAGGTCGCAGGAGTTTGGAGCCGCAGAGTCACATGTGACTATTAGTTCTCCTGAATTCAGACAGCAATGAAGGCCTTAGACAGCCTCATTTAGCTCAAGGGATTTGAATTGTGTGTTCAGTGGGACTCAACTCTACTAACAAAGGAATATTTTAATCACATTATAAGTGGTATTTGCTTTTCAGGGCTTCTGTCACTGAAATTGACTTGCCTAGGACAGAGGAACTTTGGCTAAGATTTCTGAACAACAGAAGTGCTGAAATCATGGTGGTGAGAGGAGAGTGGTGTCTTTGTGTTGGTATACAGGATTTGTCCCTTTCTCCTGGCTTTTGGTAGCTTCAAATTGTCTTCTCTTTATATCTCTTCATGATAATTTTATTTTGTATACTCATGTCTTTGTGCTCCAAGTTTTCTCTTTGCAAAGGAGAGTAGAAGTGTTCATTGGGAACCCACTTCAATGACCCCATTTTATTTAACGAACTCTGTGATGACTGGGTTTCAAAGTGAGTTCTCATTCTGAGGTGCTGTGAGATAGAACTATCAAATAAAGGGTTTCCTGTCTTTTGGAGGGAATTAACAGCTGTGCTTTAAAGACTGGAATTATGGGTAAGATGATCTTGAAAAGACAGGCACTGCTGAACATTTTGGAAGCCTCTTAAAGCTGAGGCAACTAAGATCCAGTAGAGTAAATGATTTGCTCTAGTCCTGCTGCTTATGTGGCAGGTTAGAACTGGAACCCATGGCCTCAGGATACCTTGGTGTAGCTTTTTCTCCACAGCAGTAGCTGGCAAGCCAGCTGACAGAAGTTGTGATTGCTAGCATGGTTGCTAAGCCAACTTTGTTCTTTAAAATTCTTTTATGAATCTTTTTTTTTTTTTTTTTTTTTTTCCCAAAAATGTTGGTTTTAATTGGAGAATTTGACATCGACATTCTGTAGGTTGAGAAGAGCCCGAGGCAGTATAGAGTAATTGTCTTTCATTAGAAAAGTTCAGAAGTACATTTGAAGATCTTCATCAGCTGCTGAAAGAATATTCATTTCTTTCAGGAATACTTTTAAAGTTAAAAGGTGGCAAACAATCCAAGAGTTACCGGCACATAATCAATACAGAATCAGACAAATATGACTGGCTGTGGTTTCTTTTATTTCTTTATTCTCTCCCACCTCTCTTTCCCTTTATTTGTGAGGACCTCTTGACAGATGCTAATCTGAAACTTTTAGGATTTCTGGGAGAGTGGAGACCAGGCTGTAAATTATGTGTCGTTTTAATCTCAATGTGATAGTTTGGGGAGCACTGGACACCCACTCCAGGACAGCGGTGTCAGTGAGATTCATCTTGTTAGGTAAAGAGTTACATCGTGCTGCTGGCAGGGAGGGCAGTCAGGGTTCTGTTCGGGATGTTGATGCATCGGCAGCGTCGGGTAGAGGGCATCTCTGTCATAGGAGATTCCTGACGATTTCTTTCTGTCCTAATCCATTTTTGGTTAGTGCACCTTGCCCTTAGTGCTGGATAAGAAGTTACAGAATTTAGTCTCCCTTGTTGCATTTTGTTCTGGTTTGTGTCCCATTTCGCTCAGTCCTCCCATCTCTTCCCTTTGGAATGGGAATGATTACCTTGTGCCATTGTATGTTGGAAGTGTTTCACTTTTTGATTTTTGCAGGGACTTCCAGCTATCAGTTTGCCCTGTGTCTCAGAGGAAGCCTTAATTTGGACTTTTTTTTTTTTTTTTTAAAGCAATGCTATTATTCTTAGAGATAGGTTAAATGCATTTCAAGTAAAGAGATGTACATGAAGCTTTTGGGGGTCAGAAGTAGAAAGTTGTAGATTATATCTAGAATGCCCTTCACCTCAATTCTCATGCATCTAGACAGGGCTTTTGGAGTGCATATGGATCATGGGACATTATACACATTGGTGAAATTATCCACCTGTAAGTTCAGTGTCTTCATGATGGGGCATGAACCAAAAGGCTATTTTCCTCTCCCACTTCCTCCTATATCTCTGCTTCCTGGCTGACACAATGGGGGCAGCTATCTTCCACTGTGTATCTCCACTGCACCACTTCTGCTTTGGAGCTGGATGACCATGGACTGAAACTATGAAACCCATAAGCCTTAACAAACCTCTGTTCCCTTGATTTGTGGGTGTTGGGTACTGTTTCTCAACAGCAAGGAAAATGACTGAGACATCTCTAAACTTTCTTCTGAGTTTGTTGTTTTGAAACCTTTCATTCTTGGATCAATCTTGGCTTGTGCAACTTATATAATTTTACTTCAGTTTAAAAGTCATCATCCTGCTTCAACCTTCACTCCTTGGCATCTCTGTCACCAGGCTGTATGTAATAGGATAGTGAAGCTCGTGATGATGAGTTGGATCATCTCATTTCCCCTTGGTACATCTGCTTGAGCTACTCTGTGTCAGGACTGGGATAAGGAATGGTCTAGAACAACTGGTATAGTTGGGAATGAGTTTCTGTTGTTCTCCTGACAGTCCCATCTGTTAGTGAGCTGTGTGCAGATCCAGAGGAAAAACTGGGTTTGAATTTTGGCTCCTTTTCTCATGAACTCATGTTCTTGAGTGCGTTAATTGGCCAAACCTCTTTTGCCTCAGTTTCCTCCCTTGTGAAATGGAACAAAAATAGAGGGGTTTCTGAGATTATGAGTTGGCTTACGTTCAGGAACTAGTCCTCTTACTTCATATTACAGCTTCTGTACATTTTCACAACTGACCTTTGGCAATGGGATAGACTTCATTTGGGGCTCTTGGAGCTTCTCAAACATCCATCCAATACCAGCTTGCTTTGTGTTTCTTAGATAGGGTTATCTTAAAAAGAATGACAGAAGAGCCAGCAAGATAGCTTAGTGGACTAAGCCCCTGCTTAGGCAAGCACAGGGATTAGGGCTCTGGCCTTGACCCTGGGCACCCTGAGCTTGCCACGGAGCCTGGACATGGTAGTGCATGCCTGTAATCCCAGACCTGGAGAGTCTGGAAACAGCAAGATCAGTATGAGTCCAAGTGGAACAGAGAGACCCTGTACCAAATACACAAAAAGTAAATATATTTAAAAATGGCACAGAAATCTAGTATATGCCAATTTAGTTAAATTCTAGGGCATCTCACATTATATTGTGTTTCTCTTCTAAAAGCCAGCAAAGTTCATGTTCTCTACATCTATAAAAGTGAACAAGGGCTGGCGAGGTAGCTCAGCAGACTAAGGGCCTACTTAAGAAAGTACAGAGGCCAGGGTGCAATCCCAGCACCACATGCTGCATCAGCTCCTCTCCGGGCATGGTGGCATATGCCTATAATCCCAGTGCTGGGGAGGCTGAAAACAGGAGGATCACTGTGAATCCAAGCTACATAATGAGAGAGACCCTATAACAATTACATAAAATATTGAACAGAACCATTTCCCTTAAGGAGGGTTTGAGTGTAGCAGATAATCATGAAAGATCCTGAGTTTAAGTCATTTGCATAAGCCAGAAAGATGACATTTCTCAGAATTGGGGCGTGGCTGGTGTGACATTTGTCCCATCAAAGATGGCCAAAATCTGGAGCTGGTGTTAAGATAGGGGTTTGAAGCAGATTTTATCCACAATAAATTTTCTCAATGTTATTCTTATTTTTTTTTGTACTTTAACCTTTTAAATTTTGAAAGAATAAAAATAATAAAAAAACATTAGAAACAATATAGAGTTTCACTAAACAAGGTGATAGGAATTTGACAATGGTTGTTACATTGCATATTGTTGTTTTCAAATTCATTGTCTAGATTACCAGATATAAGCATGAAAAATTGGTTCGAAATTAATAATAATAGTATAAATCTTAACTGTTCCTCTCAATAGGCCAGTAGAAATAAGCAATATAATTATCCAAGATATACTATGTATATACATATATATACATATATTGTTTATTGTTTTTCTTTTCTTTTCTTTTCTTTTTCTTTCTTTCCTTTCCTTTTTTTTTTTGCAGGACCAGGATTCAAACTCATGACCTTGCACTTGCCAGGCAAGCACTTGTGACATGGAGCCATCTCTCCAGCCCCCACATATTGTTTTTCCATCCATCCATCCATCCATCCATCCATCTGTCCATCCGTCTTTCTTGCATGTGTTAAGATCTTTTTCACCTATAAGGCAAGTAAGAATTGATTTATATGTTCTCTGGAGTGCTTAGTTAGTGGAATTAACCAAATAAATTTATTATTTTAGACATCTAGACCCAGCTAACCCATTAACGTACTGTGCTGGTTTCTAAAAAAAAAGAACTGAGAAGCATGCTTTTACTTCAATTCCATTTTGGATACATGATTAGTTATTTATTGTCATGATTAAGTGACTGCCACTAGTGTGTGTGGAGCTTTCAGGTATGTTCAACCCTTCAGTAGATCTGTGACATCTCCCATATTGTCTTGTGCACCCATAGATAGTCAGGGTTGATTTTTATTTCTCAAAGCCATAAGGCTACGAAGCTTTCTTTGGTGTTGAATGGAACCATAAAATGAAACATATGGGGAAAGAA
This sequence comes from Myocastor coypus, assembly GCA_004027025.1. NCBI lineage: Eukaryota > Metazoa > Chordata > Mammalia > Rodentia > Myocastoridae > Myocastor > Myocastor coypus. Next base: position 13,838 of record PVJA010013695.1, on the reverse strand, counting down.
CACTGCTCCTATTACTATCTTTGCTATATTGGATATTGAATCCTCTTATTTCACAAAGCCTTCAAGCACTGATTTTTAAAAAATCTTTTAGTTCCATTTAAGGATGGTGCCTGAGGCATTCACTATCTGATAGGTGCTTAATAAATAATAATAACAGTTATTATTGTAGAGCAGAAATCTGCTGATCCTTTCACATGAATGGAACTCTGAGACCTCTTGTCTATTATGTAGGAGGTTATAGTTGTTTTAACACCACATTATGGTAGCTTTTTATTTCAATGCATCAGCATTGCATTTATCCACATGCTTTAGGATTTATGGTTATTACTGTGTCTATTTTTTCTGTCTACTCTATATTCCCAAGCTTCAAATTCTGCTTTTTTTGAATTCCAAGAGTTCAGATAACACCATAAAATGCATAATATATTTATGCCTTAGTAAATAATACAGGAAGTTAGGAAACCTCTGCAGGTGATTAGACTCATTTTGTCTGTATTTTACTACCTTGAAAAAATTTTTGATTTGTTTCTTCTCTATCACTTTGGGAAATAATAGAAAATGTGATTGGTGGCCTACATAATCTGGGTTGTGTGCCCAGAACTATTTTTATTTAGTTCTGCTGTATTTGGGTGAATATACGTTTACCCTACAGCAATGGACCTTTTAAGTCACCCTATAATCAGTAAAGATATTGCATTTTAACCTTTTATTACAGTTCCTTTTTTTGGAGATTAGGAGAAAGGGATTTTTCTCTTTAAACTTTGTAGGATGGAAACAGTTTCAATAAGGATGACGTGTCATACCATTTCATAAAGTGAACATATTAGAATCTCTGCTTTATGAACCCCAGTTGCTCCTTACTGAAGTTGAAGAGCATGGCAGTGTCTTCAGGAGCCTCCAGATTGTCCTCGGGCTGCTTTCTTTTTTAAAAAATATTATTGTTATTATCATTATTATTATTATTATTATTATTATTATTATTACATAGTTAATACATTATATAATGTTGTCTGCATCATAGTCGTTCAGAGTACAACATGCAGACATAATTTCTTGTCTAAACTTCATTAGTACGGATCCTTCTTTTCATTACCCAAAGAGAAAGCAGCTGTATATTTAGTGCAATGGTCCATAATAGTGGATTATCAGCTCATCCGGCATTATCAGGGACTGTTGACTTTATATAAATGGTTAACAACGTGTATTTATTCTTTTTAAATATTCTATAGGGGTTTGAAAGTTTAGAATATCAACAACTGATGAAAAATACCTATTTCATGTTATGTCTAAGGCGTTTGATGTTGAGAAAGATAATGATGTTAAGCTCAGGCTGCTTTTCTAAACTTCAGAGGCTTTGGTCCTGCCTCCTCATGTGCTGCCCAGCTCTTCATCTGCCTTGTTTACGGTTGCTTCACCTTTAGTGCCCCCTCCTCCTCTCGCATACTTACAGTGTGAACTTTAGGATGGAGAAGTGCATGCTCAGGACTGTTGTTATTTAGAAAGAATCAATAAGCCAGGAGCAAGATGCATTGTCTTCTGGGCACCCAAACATGATTTCTAAGATTACTTTGCTAGGAAAATGCATTTTCATAGCAAGTAAATGTTAAAGATACTGAAAAACCACTGCAAAGGGTAGAGGAAGCCTTAGGTACAATATTTTGTCTCCTTGAGTGGAGAAACAACCCATGGTTCTCTGTGTGGAGAGACTAAATTTGGTAAAAACGACAAAAATAAGTTTATAGAAATTAGGAAGAATCACAGGAAAATATCTAATAATGTGATTACAGTAGTGCCTCAATTCACAAATGTTTTCATTCATGAAAAATTCTTCTTTGGAAACGGAGACATTCAGCAAAATATTGCTTCTGTTAATGAACACTGCATTGGATGAAGAGCATGACCGTGCCCATCTTCCCTGGAGTCATGGAGTGAATTAAACCCAGAATGGAGGCACAATTTCATTGTACATTGTAATTTAGAAATCCTCTGATAAATATATACCATTAACTCTTCATGAAAATCTGTTTTGCAGAAGAACAGATTTAGCATGTATTTATACCTAAGGAAGAGAGGCATCAGGCCTTTAGAACTAGCTCCTCATTCTCATCTGTAGCCTCACCACTCACTGTCTACTGAGAATGAGGATGTTACTCCCCATGGTCTGCTTTGTTAAGACAGGTTTCATTGAGAGGATCAGTTCAATCCAAACACATTTACTTAGGGAGTTGTTAGTAAAAATCCAGCCATTTCCTCTTGCCTGGAATTTTCTTGAATTTTCCACAGACAGTCATTAACAGGAGAATATTTTGGGTCTGTGGTTCTGGTGTTCTTCTCCATTTAGAAAACATTTGGGATACACCATCTCAACCTCCATGCTGTCTGAAGCCTCTAAAAATGTTTACATGTATATAAACCACAGGCAGGCTCATATCTGTTATAGTTCTATATGTGGACCAATGGTGTCTTTTCTCTGTATTAATCAAAGATGTTTTATCAGCTGCTCTTCTCTTCAGCTAGACTCTACCTAAAATAGAACATATGTAGAAATAAAAGTGAGAAAACACTTTTGACAGCATCTGGCAAATCTGATGCTTGCCCTATAATGTAGCAATTCCAATCTTATGTGTATATCCAAAAGAACTTATGGAAAGAAAGATACATGAATATTCACAGCCATTTTTCTTATAATCAGTCAAAATTGGGCCCACCCCAAAGGCCGATTGCCAGGAGAATGGGCAAATAGAACAATACATAACCAATAAGAACAGTAAGAATCACTGATGTGTCTCAGAGCATGGATGGATTAATAATATCACTGGTAGACTCCAGAAGTATCATTACTGGGCGATATCTACTGCATGGAAACCAAGAGTGGCAAAGCTGATATCTGATGACTAAATTGCATTGTGCTAGTGTTTCTCTCTGTGTGGATGGTTATAGACCAGGGAGACCACAAGAGAAATTACTGAGGTGCTAGCAGTATCTTACCTTTGAACTTGGTGGCATTATATAGAGATATGTATTGGTATTTTGAGTTCATAGAAGACGCTATGTAAGTGGTCCAATGTAGCCCCTCAAGGACTTAGGCACTCCTGCTGCCAGCTAGCTCCTGGGAAAGGTAGCATCAGACAGCTCTCAGCTGAATCCACCCCCAGAGCATGCTCTTGGACCTGGAGAGCATCCTTGTTCAAGGTTATACTTCTCCCTTCCTTTTCTTACCAAGCATCCAGTGTTGGCCTACTGGATAAAGACCTATGCACCTGCTACTTCAGCCAGCTCTGCAGGGCCGCCTTGGTTTTGGATCTCCGGCAGGGTCAGGTGACTTTTCTTGTGATTGTATGATAACCCCATTCCTGTCTCTGCCACAACACTTTTTCTTCCTGATCAATACTGGCTAATTGTTAAGGCCCAATACAAAATGAAAACGAAAATGTGAAATTTCACTTAGAAATTAAGAATCTCAAAGTTGTTATAGCAGAGCTTTAGACTATCTTTCAAGTGCAAGATCTCATGTGATTGCACAGGTCATGGGCTCACAAAGATTGATCCTGGAAGCTCTCTATTTCAGCTCTTTCTTCCAATGGGAAACCTGACTGGTGATTGAGCTATGTAATACAGACTTATGTACTAGATTGTGTATACTATACCAAAAAGTTAGAACCATACATTAGAAAATGTAAAAGTATCTAGCAGGAAAAATGATGGATTGCCATGATAGACATGTCCTAATATCTGGAACCAGTGAAGATATTACTTGTGAAAGTAAATGAACTAATTAAGGCTAAGACCTTCTAAAGAATAATCAAAAGGTCATAAGAAGACTGCACGCATACATTTCTGAGGGCTAAACTAGAGAATGTTCCAATATCGTGGAAACAACTGAACTCAGTGTCCACAGTATTTAATATCTTGTTAACTAGCCAATAATGAGTTTGCAGTTTGGGATTTCTGTTCAGCCAATGAACTGCCTGTGAAAACGTCTACTGTGCAAATTCCCTGTAAGAAACCTCTGTTGTATTTGCCTGATGGGACACTGTTCAGAGCTGCCTTCATTCCTGGGGTCCAAATTGCAATTTTTCTTTTTCCAAACAGATGCTATTTTTGATTTCTGTGTCAACTTTCTTTTTTAGCTAACATACTTTCCACATTGTAAGGGATCCTACAAGTGTATTATGCTGTGGATCTTGAGAAGAGATCAGTTTGGGTTATCAGATGGACTCAGGGTTAGAGTTGGGGTACTTAGACAGGGCAATCAAGATACTAACTTTGAGGATGGAGGAAGGAGACACAAGTCAAGGAATGCAGGTGGCTGTCACACATGGGAAAAACCATGGAAGCAAATCCTTCCTAGAACCTGTAGAAAGGAGTGTGAGATGTCTGACGTGCTGATTTTAGCCTTCTATGACCTGGGTCCTTTTCTCTGGCTCCTTTATCCCAAGTATCATCGATTGTGAAGACCCCTTGTAGAACTTGGTTCCCAGGACCGGTCGTGGCAAGTTTTTCACACTTGACCCCCATATCTGACAAGAACAGTCAATGTTTTCATCCCTGTTCCCAGTGCACTTATTTCAGCCTATGCTTCCAGGCTGACAGCCTTCCTTATCTCCTCTTGCCATACCCTCTACTCTCTTTGCCTTCTCTGCAAGTCAAGATGTATCCTGGTTCCTGCTGTAGGTAATTCGGCCCTTAATGCATCCATTACTCTTCAGTCCCACATGGCATCCGGATGTCCCTGAATCTAGGGTTCTGAAATTACTTGCTTCACTCTGAAGACCTCCCTGGCCAGACTTCCAGTCTTGCAGCCTGAGCATTTTTATGCTCAGTTTGTATACTTTGAGTCATTCAAGGTTCACATCCTGGAAGAATAAAGTGGGATAAGAACAAATGGAATATAAGACTCGTGAGCAACAGCCACAGGATAGCCACTTGTCTTGGTTTGTATTGGTGTAGTTCCTTTCTTGTTTCCACTGAGATTTACTTTATGCTAGAAATGCTACAACACATGTCTTTTTACATCCAAAAAAGGAGCATTTGGGCTGACCAGAGGCTTAGTTATGATCAATAATGAACTGAGATTGCCATATGGAGGGGCATTCCCATTACAGACAGCTGGAAATGCCAGTTCATTTTCTGTTCAATATGGTCACGTTTTTTTTTCTGACATCCCTTCGTTTAACTTTCATGTGTTGAGGGAGTGCCATGCTCCTTGTTTATAGAATTTGTTCTGTTAGAATGAATGTGTTAATTATGGTCCCGTGTAAACTATGCTTCTGTGCACTGCATAGTGAGGAAAGCATGGTGTGAAAATAATGACTTATCTTCCTTTCCGCACATTAAATCAGGGCTTAATGGCAGTCCCCGTCCTGCCAGGATATCCCATGCCATGATGTGGCATCTGAGATGCACGCAAGGTACAGAATCCATTGGTTACTGGAACCAAACTAAAAAAAAAAAAAAAAAAATTCCCAGGGAGTGTTACATTCGAATTGTTTTCTCTACTATATTTGTTGGACATTGATAAGATTTGTCTCCTAATGTTTTCTCTACTGAAAGAGTGGTAGAAAATGTGATGGAATTGAAAGAGTTGAACTTATAAGAGTTTAGGTCAGTTATGAATATACTATACCTTCTGAATTTGTCTCTTGGTTCTCTGACATTCTATCTTACTTTTTATTGCTTTTCTTCACGTTTCAAGAGTTTTTGTCAACTTGTCTTCTAGCTCCTAGGATATGCCCAATTTATCCATAAAATCCATTTCTGTCACTGTATTTTGTATTTCTAGCATTTTGTCTCACTCCTTTCTTAGAATTTCTGTGTCTTTGCTTACATTATCCATCTAGTCTTGTAGATTTGTTTTTCTGTTGGAACCTTTAAGACATCAGCCATAATTATTTTCAATGCCTGTTCGGATAAGACCCAAATCTACAATATCTGGGTTTGGTTCAAATACTTAATTCCTTTCTTCAGTGTGCATTTTCCTTGTATTTTGATTGTCTGCTAATTTTGTTTATTTGTTTGTTAAATGCTGTGTTTGATCATAAGACTGGTTGAGTAGGCCTTTGCAGTGTGGATTTGTGTTATAGCTAGAAGCTGTGAAATCGATACGAGCCTTATTTATTTGTTCCTAATTGACTTGTGATTTCTCTGAAGATTGTTTCAGAGAGAGAGAGAAAGAGAGAGAGAGAGAGAGAGAGAGAGAGAGAGAGAGAGAGAGAGAGAGAGAGAGACTCTCATATGTTGTGACTCAGATGAAATCCACTAGTGTTACACTAGAGGGAGAGGATGCGCAGTTAAATGTGAGTGGGGGGAGCTGTTCTCTATGTCTGGACTACTGTCTCTCTGTGTGTGCTTCTTACTACTAAGTTCCATTCATCTGTCCCTTAGTTCCTTTGTTGTTGTTTAGATCTAAAATGTCCCCCTAAAATTTAAAAGTTGGGTTAAGGGGTTCAGACTACCAGACAAAATGTGTGTCTGTGTGCTACCCCATGAATTAGTTTGTGGCTAGATGTTCTGCTCAGAGATGAGTCTTGCCTAGAAGAGGCTGGTCACCACAGGGGTGCTGGTACAGGAAGTGTTTCCCTCCTTGTGTCCTCTATTCTCTCTATATTTTCTGGTCACTACACTGTGGGCCAGGCTTTTCTGGGCCAGGTTCTTCTACCATGATCTCTATTTTGGAGGCACCAACCACAGATGGAACCCACAGAATCTGTGAGCTAAGATAAACCTCTATTTTTCTGAGTTGCACATTTGGAGTAATTGATTGATTAATTGATTGATTGATTATGTATTTGGGCCAGGGTCTTGCTTTGCAGCTCAGACTCATAGTGATCCACATGTTTTCAGCCTCATTATTGCTGGGATTATGGGTGCCCACTGCCATGTCCGGTGTCTGTGGCCAGCTCAGTGCACCCAGGGGCAGGGCCAGTGCAGCATGTGGTATGGGGGATTGAACCTCAGTCCCTGCACTTGCCTAAGCAGGGGCTTGATCTGCTGAGCTATCTCACTGGCCCTAGATTTTGTGTATTTTATCCCCAGGATGGAAACACACTGTACATTCATCTTTTTCCTTGCATGAGAGAAGATCTGGAGAAGAGGGGCTGGAGTGGAAAAAACGCCCTCTATGTGGCTGGAATAAAGACATGGAAAAGCCTTTTCTCTTGGAGAGTAGATCTTTGCTCTGGAGAAATCATGAACATCTTCCTAGTGATTATTAGTCCTTTGCTACAGCTGGAGCCACGAGGGGATCTTTCTTAGGTCCACACAGTGACAATACTCACAAAGGAAAGGAGTCCCCTGTCCTCCCTGCCTACAAGACTCTGGCCCTAGGAGCTTTCCACGCTCACACTACTGTATTCAGCCTCTCGCACTTCATAAAAGATGCCATCTAAGTACTTCAGTCGGTTTACGAGCCCAGAGCTGTCGGCTCCCAGAAAGCAGGTTCTGGCTGGGATTCTACATTCATGATTTTTTTTGCCTCCCCAGATCTCCTGGTGGCAATTTGTCCTGCAAGCTGTGTTTCCTGTTTTCAGTGTGTTCGAACTTCTTCTTATAAGAAGGAGGAGAGGAAGTTTCCAAGCTATTTGTGTCAGCACTATGGCAGGAAAGAAGCCTGCATCCAACCTGTGTTTGACTGTGAGCTCCTGAAGTCCAGAGCGGGGACCATCAAGTACTTCTAGGGGGCCTGTGGGTATCACACACATGACTCAACCTGATCGTTCCATGGTTTTCAGTCTTAGTTACTAATCTTAATTACTTATAGAGCTTTTAAGATCCATAGCTGTCTAGATCTAGCATTCCTAAGGATTCTATATGAGCAGATCTTTCAAAGATCCAGGCATCCGTATTAAAAAAAAAAAAAAAAAAAAAAAAACAACCTGACAGAATGAGTTGATCTTGGTTGGGCTGGAGAAATAGCTTGGTGGTCTAAGCACATGCTTAGCAAGGGCAAGGCTGAGAGTTTGATCCCCAGTACTTCATGCCACACCGGTCCTGAAATCAGGCATGGTGGCACATGGTCATAGTCACAGCTCTGGGGAGGCTGAGACAGGAGGTCACTATAAGTCCAGACTGGGTAGTGATACTTCAGTTTGAAAAAAAAAAAAAAAAAAGTAAAAGTAAGTCTGACCTTTACATTTATGAAAGGAAACCGTTGTCAGATCTACTTTTTAAAGTCATAATAGCCCTAGCACTTAATATGCTTGCGCTGAATGCCATGCATTCCCATGACGATTGTTCTAATTAGTAAACTACTAAAGAAATTTTCAAGGGCATCTTTTGCCTCCATGTAGTTTTGCCATTTTTGTTGAAATTTATAAATTTCATGGGGCTTTCATAAAGACAGCAGGCCCTGTGGGGCTCCCACCAGGAATATCTCCAAAACAAGTCTCCTGAGGGAGGTCCAGGAATTATGACCACCTTCCAGCTAGGTAGCAGGAGGGACACACCCTGCTCGGGCCCCATGACCTCCCTGCGGCTCAGCTAACCTTGAGGAAAACTTCCCATGGTGAGCCACTGCGCAGCAATCCATAAAGCCTGACCTCGAGCTCCATTAAACCTACAAAAATAAACCTCCAACAGGGAGAATCAGTTTTATATGATGAGGTAGTGATTACGTTTTCTAATCATTGCTCAAAATATTTTGTAATCTGCATGGAATGTATTTCCTAGGTCCCAGGAGTCCTTCTAGCTTTCTTATTTGTCATTGGCAGCCTCAAGTAGCACAGGGCATAGGAGCAATCTTGGCATATGTTATCCTTCTGGGAACTTGGTAGGAACAATACCCATCTAATGAACTTGGGGGTAGCAAGCCTGTTTGGAATGATAGTGTGTATCCAAGTATTAAAGACAAAATCTGCATGAATTATCTGTTGGATACCCATTCTTCACCTCACATTTTATAAATGAGAAGAGGATTGTATATTTTAGACTCCAGGTGAGGTGCTGGCATTTTCAGTTTTCCTGCCAGAAAGTTTTTCACAGTTTTGCAAAGCCTTGTGCAGGTTTTATTGTGAAGTACACAGGTCCTGGGCTCACACTTTTCATTTAAGCAGCTTTCTGATCAGTGGCTGTCCAGTTCTTTTTCTTACTGATCTTGTAAGCCTGGCTTGGGCTTCCTAAGCAAAAAGTATAGGCTTGGGATTTGAACCTGAGCGACAATATTTCATAGTTGTAGCTGGGCGTGGCGATGCACGCCTGTAATCCCAGCACTTGGGAGGCTGAGGTAGGAGGACCGGTGCGAGTTCGAGACCAGCCTGGGCTACAAAAGTGAGCTCAAGGCCAGCCTGAACTGCATAGCGAGACCCTGTCTCAAAAAGACAAACAACAAAAAAAATTAATGTTCCGTCCTTTAACTTGCCATTACTAATCATAAAAAGAAGCTATGGATATGGGTTCTAATAGGATGGAGGAAAATAACAGAAAAACAAAAGCGTAGGATGCTTTGGGTCTTTTTCAGGCTGGATCAGAAGTGCTTTTCTAAGTTATTCTCCTGGGCACAATGTTGGTTGCTATTGAAAATGAAGGGGTGAAGGATTTTTTTTTTTTTATTTGGAAATATGTACTAGAGTCCAAAGATTTTCCTTCCAAATATTAGTGAGATGGAACAGTCTCCCATAGGACATGAGGAATCCAGTTGAAGGGGACTTTTATAAAAAGAAAGAACACACAGTGCACGCGTGTACAAGTACGTCTGTACGCACGCGCATGCTCGCACACATCTGCCCCAATGTCAAGCTCAATACCACGCGTGTGTGTTTCATTAAAGAAGCACTGATTTGGAGCCCGGGCTATTATTTCCAGTGAGTTGCCGCCTCAGGGGCAGCAGAGAAATGAAAAGAGCAGGGCAGCCTGCTCTCCAAGCGATGCTCACTGCCTCTGAAAGGTCATGTCATGTTTCCCGGCAATTGACTCAATGGATTTGGCTTCTGCAGCAGAAGGTCGGGCCGTTTCCACTCTGCTTGTGTTTCCTGGGGAACGTGCCTTCCAGTTGTTTCCACATTGACCTCATTACCCAGCCCTGGTGATGAGCTGGCACAGACACGCTGAGGCTCAGGGCTGCCCTGCTCCCCCCACCCGTCTACCAGGCCAGCACGGATGGTGCGGACGCTCCTGCCTCAGCTCAGAAAGGCCTGATCTCTTCACCTGCTCTTTCTGAGACAATGGTGGACCCAGGGACTCTGTCTTCAGGAGCATGGAGCAGAGGAGGGAAATAGAGGCTCCTACTGTCTACTCTTCAGGGCACAAACAGAAGGACCCAACTAAGACTGATGGAAAATTTCCAAAGTTTAACAACTGCTTTTTCGGAGGGAATATTTTCTGATCTGTTCTAGAACCTCATTTTGAGCCAGGAAAATATGACTTTCTTAAATCTACTGTCTTTGTGTATCTCTCACCTACAAAAACTTCTTGAGGGTCACTTTGAAGGGAATCACAGTTTTTCTGAAACAAGATTGTTCTATGCCTGGGAAGCTAAACTATTAGGGGCACCACTAAAGCTAAAACCCTTTCTTTACTACTGATGAACTTAAGCGGAAATTAGTGGCCAAGTGCTTCTAGTGATTGAATAGTAGCAACCGAGCCAAGTGGGATGGAAGCTGAAGTTTGGCTCACTAGATCAAGATCTGACCATAGTTATGGCTACGGGGGACTTACTTGAAATCTCAGAGCTTGTCAAATGAAGACCGTGTTTGCTTTCCTTATTAAGAGGATTAAACAAGATGTACCCAAGAAGTGCTTTATGAAGGTTAATTTAAGTTATTTATGTTCCTGTTTCTGTTTTTCACTATGTAGCGATTTCATTCATCAGGGTCAGGCCAGTTATTTGCTGAAGTTAGGGGGAAAAAAGTCTGATGTGGAGAAAAGAAACTTCCAAACCATGAAGGTCAATGAGGCGGCAGAATAATTTCACACAGGAAGCTGTCAAGACACTAGAACTAGAGATATTCAAGGGAAAATTGGCTGTAATACTTAGGGAAATCGTATCAGAAGACTCTTTGACCTTGTGTAGGAGTGTGAAGGAATTGGCCCCGCAGCCAATCTATAAATAAAATGAACTTTTTGTTGTTGTTGTCTAAGATTTGGGGCACTTTGGGAATGGAAGCTATGTCAGGCACTTTGAAAGGTGATAATACAAAAATCACTGCAGTAAAGTTCAGGCCTGATGCCTTTCTTTGTCACAAAATCTGTACTTGAAATGTGAAGTTTGCTCGCTCTCTGCATTCATATGATTGGGCTCCTCTGTATTGTCATAAAGACAAAATTACAAAAGCTTCAATATCTTAAATAGCTTTATATTGAATTCTAGAGTGGAGTGGAACAGTGCTTTTCTTTTTTTTTCTTTCATATTTAGAGAAGGGTCTACAAGGTGTTCAGGGTCTCACTACTAGATCAGACTCCTAGTGATCTGCCTGTTTACAGCCTCCCAAGAGCTGGGATTATAGGAATGCACCAATGCACCCAGTCTTAATTACCATCTCAGCTCACCCCAGGGGTTGGGGCCACATGTCAAGCCCAGGGATCGAACCTCTGACCCCTGTGCCTGCTTGCAGGTTTTTTAATCCTCTGAGCTATTTGGCTGGCCCTGGAACAACGCTTTGATGTATATTAAATAGAATAAGTTGTTATGATGGCCCAAGAAGTTGTTGTATTGGACAGAGAAGGTTTTTTCTTTTCTTTTTAGGAACACAGAAGTAAAAAAAACAAACAAACAAACAAACAAACAAAAACAGGAGTATTGGTCATTTCAAAGTTATTTTTCTGGGCACAGCAGGGACAAGGAGATAAAACAATAGGAAAATGATTGATAAGTCAGTATCAGGTTAATTCAGGTTACTTCTCTTTTTGTGTAGGAACTAAGGTAGAAAGAGCTTCGTTATCCTGCCCATTGAACTTAGTTTGTGTGGGAACCTGGCATTTCAAAAGTCAGAAAAACAGCTTGGTTTCAGCTTGCTGCTGTGGAGCTTTAGTGCCAGAGACTCCATTTTGATTTTTAGCCTCATCCATTGAGGTCTAGTGCAGGAGTTTCAGCCAGACAATGGCTTTTCATTTGACAGCATAAGCATGCATAGTGCTTCAACATGACAGAACTTTTCTGTTACCTTCCACATGATGAGTGGAAAGGCAAAAGAAGTGAGGAGGGGAGAGCTGCTTCTTAAAAACACCTTGACCAAAGCAAATGCTGTTTTCTTTGTCAAATTCTACTGCCTGGGACTCAGTCACATGACCGTATCTACCAGAGAGGGAGGCTGGGAAATGGGACAGCCGGCTACCACAAAGAAGAGGAAGGGCTGGTTGGGCAGCCTGAAAGATTGCGACACATTCCTTTTGCTCAAGTTCTTCAGCTCACCACTCTGCACCATGGCATTTATACCAGGTGGAACAAAATCACAACCTGTTAGCTCTAAGAACTACTAAGAACAATGGGATTTTTCCCACTGTTGTATCAATTGCTAATTCAGCTTCCGTAGGAAGCCATCAAAGGAGTTCCTGACCAGAAGCTACAGAGGAATTATTCTCTGACAATAAGTGTCTTGGAAGTATCTTTTCAAGAACAGCTTTGGCAGCCCTGGAGTGGACAGAGCTCTCCTAAGAGGCCTGTTTTGATGCCACCATCATCAGCATTCGTTGCCCAGGGAAAGATACAGACATAATATGCTGGCTGTGCACACTGTGAGTGGAGTCCTTTTCTCCATGGGTGCTGCTAATAAAGCTCTGCTTGACGGCCAACTGTGGCTGCACGGCTCTCCATCTGAAAGTCAGGGCTGACTGTGTATACAAGGTGACAAATCCCCAGGGCCCAATTGCCTAGAAATGTGCTCAGGTGTAGTAATTAGCCATTTCCGGCCCAAACCCCACAAATAAACTACAACTCTCAAGACTCAACTCTCTGGAATCTTTTATAGAATTGTTCACAGACCAAATAATATTCCTCTGTAGTTTGTTTAATTATTCTAGCCATGTATTTAACTGCCCTAAGCTTGCTGGGACAAACTTTACAGAGAATCAGCTGTGAGGGTGGTTGAAGGCAGGAGGGTCTTTCGCCATCACGGGGAGCTCAACAGGGCTGAAACTGCGGCTGGTCTGTCTGCATGCTCCTCTGATGAGCTCAAAGTTGAAGCTCTCTGTTCTATTCCCTGCCTGTCAAGACCAATAAATCTGTCATGACATGACTAGGAACATGTGAATTTTGGAAGGCAAACATTGACATTGACCACAATGCCTTGGTGGTGTGAAACATTTCTCTGGTGCCTGATGAGGGGAAGTGAAGGTCTCCAGATATTTCCTGCACATCTCAGCTAATATTGGGCCAAACTAACATATTTTTAAAAGTCTTTTATTTATCTATTTGGTACAGGATCTTACTATGCAGCAGCTTGCACTCTGAGTGATCCTCTGCTCTCAGTCTCCCCAACACCGGGATTACAGCCATGCGCCAACAGTTTCAGTAGACAGCATGCCCGGGGTTCTGGGGCCAGCATGGCATGCGGTACTGGGGATTGAACCAAGGTTGTTGAGCTTGTTAGATAGGCACTTACAGCGCTGAGCTCTCTCCTCTGCCTCCTAACTAATATATTGCATTTTAAAACAAAATTCAGGGGCCTGGCGGGATGGCTCAGCGGTCTAAAGCGCCTGCTTGGGAAAGCTTGGGCGGCTTCAGGGACCGCGGTTCAATCCCCGGCACCACATGCTGCACCAGCCCTGCCTTCGGGGTGGGCTGAGCCGGCCTTAAACATGAGTGAATAAAAAAAAATAAAGGTTCTGAAACAAGAAATAAATAAATAAATAAAATTAAAAAAAAAAAAAAAAAAAAAAAAAAAAAAAAAAAAAAAAAAAAAAAAAAA
>PVJA010013694.1:13428-49036 GCA_004027025.1 Myocastor coypus | reverse complement strand
ATAAAGAGCTGAGGATACAGCTTAGTACACAGGCTCTTAGTTCAACCCTTAGTGGTAAATAAAAGGGGGAAGGGAGGGAAAACCACAACTAATGAAATTGCAAAGAGAATTTACTTTTAGTAGAATCATACTATGAAAAATTTTGAAGGAAATCCTTGAAGTTAAAACATTCACTCAACAGTAAATTAAATCTACGTGAAGAACTAAAGAATACCAGTAATAGTAATTGCACATATAACTATATATGTCCAGGGATACAGCTCAGTGGCACAGCACCTGCCTGGCAAACATAAGGTACGAGTTCAATTCCTGGTTTAAAAAAAAAAGTAATTATGTGCAATAATACAAGGTACAATGTGGGATTTTTTTTAAAAAATTTATCTTTTTCTGTATTTAGGACAGGATCTACAGGGTCTCACCATGTAGATCAGACTCTTAGTAATTCTTCTGTTTCAGTCTCCCAAGTGCCACCATGCTCAGTCTCCATCACCTGCTCAGTAAGCCCTGCAGGAGGGGCTGGCACAGCACGCTATGGATTAAATCCTGGCTGCTGCACTCTGCCTAAGCAGGCACTTTAGTCCACTGAGCTGTGAGGCCGACCCTGATAAAATGTGGGAATTTTAATGCTAATTTCTATTAACAAAATAATAAATGTTGGAACAGAGGGACAAAAACATATAACATAGCAGATTAAGTGCCTGCTTTGGCAAGTGCAGGGACCAAGGCTCGATTCCCAGTCCCACATGCCATGCTGACCCCACTCCTGGGAGTGCTGAACCAGCAACAAAGTCCAGGTGTGGTGGTGCACATGTGTAATCTCAGTGCTGGGGAGGCTTAAAATAGGAGGATCCAATCTGATCACTACAAATCTGATCTGTGTAGTGAGAACCTGTACCAAATACATTAAAAAAGAATGATATGACATATATAAGAAATGAATAGCAAAATGATATACATAAAGTGACAAATGAGATTTTTTTTCTTGATTTTGTTTTGATCTGAGGTGCTATAACATTATTGCACTTGCCAGGCAGGCATTTGTACTGCTGAGCTATGCCCCCAGCCTAGATGTTTTCTTATAAGGGCTTTACAGGTATGTGACTACTCTATTCAGTATTGTTCTGAGTTTTTAGTCAAGGGCCGGGTGTGGTGGTGCATGCCTATAATCCCAGCCCTTGGGAGGCTGAGGCAGGAGGATCAGTATGAGTTCAAGACCAGCCCAGGCTACAAAAGTGAGCTCAAGGCCAGCCTGAAATGCATAGTGAGACCCTGTCTAAAAAGACCAAAAAAGCCAGGGGTGGTGGTGCATGCCTGTAATCCCAGCACTTGGGAGGCTGAGGCAGGAGGATGGGTGCAAGTTCGAGACCAACCTGGGCTACAAAAGTGAGCCCAACGCCAGCCTGAAATGCATAGTGAGAACCTGTCTCAAAGAGACAAAAAAAAGACCAAGAAACCCCAAAAAAGATATTTAGTCAAGAAGAAGAAATAAAGGCATTTACAGTAGAAGGAAGAATTAAAATGATCTCTACTTATGGATGATCACATATGATTTATATATAGTAAATCCTAAAACCTAGAACTAATAAGCAAATTAAATAGAGTTGCAACATACAAGATCAATACAGAAAAATACATTGCTATATGCTAACAATGAACAATTCAAAAATAAAATTAAGCAGCAACATTGTTTACAATACCATAAAAAAGAATAATATGCTTCAAAATAAATTCAATAAGAGAGGTGAATGACTTGGACCCTAAAATCTAAAACAGCACAGAAAGAAATTTCAGAACATATAAATGGATGGAAAGAAACAATTTTTAATTGCAAGACTTATAGAGATAACAATTTTCTCAAGTTAAGGTACAGATTCAATGTTATCTCTATAAAATATAAATGTTTATAGAAATGGAAAAATGATTCCAAAACTTATATTGAAATGTGAAGATCAAGAAGAGTCAGAAGAGTGAGAAAACCTGGAAGATTTAGGACTTTCAGATCGTAAATCTTCATACTGTATTAGTCAGGGCATGCAGTACTGGCATGAGCGTAGACATCCAGAACAATGCAGTGGACCCGTGCTTGGGAGGCTGCCAACAGGAGAATCACTGAGTCCAACATGCATAGTGAGACCTTTTCTGTACTAAATACATAAAAACAAACAAACAAAAAAAATGCAGTGGAATTGAGAGTCCTTCAATGAGCTCACAGATTTACAAGTAGTTGGTTTGTGTTAAGAGAATTGATAGAGAAGTAATAGTCTTTTAAAAATGGTGATGGGATATAAAAACAATGGATTTAAACTCCTACCTCATGCTCTTTTATGTAAAGTCAAGATGGGTCATGGACCTTAACACAAAAGCTGAAACTATAAAGCCACAATAAGGGAACAGGTGTACATATTTATAACCTTAAAATAAATAGGCAGTAGTTTCTTAGTTATGACTCCTAAAGAATAAGCAACCAAAAGAAAAAGATAAATCTGAGCTCATTAAATGCAGAAATCGTGTTCTCCAAAGGACACAGCCAAGAAAGTCAAAATTCACAGAATGGGAGAAAATACCTGCAAAGCACATATTTGATAAAAGGCTTACATCCAGAATGTGTAAAAAATTCTTACAATTCAACAATAAAAAGACAATCGGAAAAATGAGCAAAGGATTTGAATAGGTACTTCTCCAAAGAAAGACAGAGAAGTAAAAACTGCAATGAAATACCTTTCCATACCTACTATGCCCACTATATTTTACACATTATTACACACCTATTAATGTAAAGGCAGACAGTCACAGAAACTAACAAAGACTGGGGAAATTTGAAATCTCCTACACTGTTAATAGAAAATGGTGCAGTGACAAAAAAAAAAAAAAAAAATCCTAGAATCATATGTTCCCACATTTCCATTCTTAACTCTATAACTGGAAGAAACATAAAAATGCACAAAAACATGTAAATCAGCCTTCATGGCATCGTTATCCTCAATAACTGAAAGGTAGGAAAAAAACCTACACATCCATCTGCTGTTAAACAAAATTGAGTCAACTGTTCTATGAAATACGTATTTGCCCAACAAAAAGAATTAGCGGTGGAGATGAAAACTTTGTGTATGATCAAAAAGCATGACTAACACTTTGAGAACTTTGTGTTAAGCAAAGGAGGCCACGCAAACATGGCCACACATTGGCCATTTACATATATAGGAAATTTTTGCAATGGGGAAATCAATAAGGACAGAAAATGACTTAATGATGGCCCCATTTTTAAGGAAGTAGGGATGGGAGTACAGGGTTTTTTTTTGTGGAAATGAAGGTGTCCTGCAATTAGATAATGACAATGACTGAATAACTGTGAATATGCTAGAGGTAATCAAATTGAACACTTACTCATTTGTTGTTGTGCCAAGGGGTTGAGCCTAGGATGCTCACACACCCGAGGCAAGAGTTCTACCACTTAGCTGTACCCCCCGGCCCTCAACTTTGCATAGTTAAAGCATCAGTCGTATGGTGTCTCAGTAACTCTACCAGGTGAGACAGGAAGATCCAAATAGAAATTTTGAACATAACAATTCCTCTGAGCATAATATTCTATACCCAGTGAAAAGAGTCTAAAAGATGAAAGAGAAGTGAAGACGTCTTAGGCAAATGCAGGAGGATGGGTTCCACTCCCAGAACCCTTAGTTTGTAAAGAATATTAAAGAATATTATTCTAGCAGGAAAAATGTGGAGAAGGAGAGCAATGTGGACCTGTGCAGGCCCACGAAATCACTGCAAATGGACACCAATAAGAGATGCTTTTTTCTCTACTACTTGTTCTGGAGCAGAATTGACTTCCTAAAGCAAAACTAATTGTGGTTTATAATATGTATGCAAAAGTAAAACATATGCCAGAAACAACAAAAAGGATAGATGGGATGAGTCAGAAGCATTCTTTTTATTAGGTTCTAACAGTAGGGCCTCGATGTGGTCAGACTTTTGTTTTTCATTTTTTGTGAATTGGTAGGGTATGGTGTGTTACAGTAACTAAAGCACTAAGTGAGCAGAAGCCCTTCATTGTACAAGCAATCTAGAGTCCGCCTTTACATTTGTTGTCCAGTAGTAACTCAGTTTCTTTTTTGCCATATAGCAAATTTGCTTTTCCAAAAGCATCTACTAGATAGTTTTCCCCCTGTGGTTTTATAGATATTCCATTATCATAATTTCAGTTTCAATATGTAAGTGGGCTTACTCATACATTTTCTATACTGTTCCATGGACCTGTGTCTTTCTTGCACTGACATCATTAAAAATTTACACAGCCATTAGAAAACTAGTATTAGAAGGGAAGTTCCTTAACTTAATAAAAGAAACATAAGAAGTCCAGAAAATATACTACTTAATGGAGAATCCTCAAGTATATTTCTTCTGAATTGAGAACAAGATGAGTGTTCCTAGTATTACTGTTATTATTTAACACAGTGTTGGAGGGTCTCTTAAGATGCGTAAAAGAAAAACATGACAAAAGTGAGATCAAAGAGGTATTAGAATGAAAAGCTAAAGCTGCATTTCTATGCAGCAATATGATTATAGAGGAAAGCAAATTGTATAAAAGTTATTAGAATTTTTTTTTCTTTTTGTCTTTTTGAGACAGGGTCTCGCTATGCAGTTCAGGCTGGCCTTGAACTCACGTTTGTAGCCCAAGCTAGTTTCGAACTCGCACTGATCCTCCTGCCTCAGCCTCCCAAGTGCTGGGATTACAGGTGTGTGCCACCATGCCCAGCTCAAAAGTTATTAGAAATTTAAGCATGGTGGCTTAACACAAGATTAATACCCCTCAAATTACAGACACTTTTTTTACTCGGCAATTACTAACTAGAAAACATAATTTTAAAAAGATACCATTGACAGTAGCAAAAAACAAACAAACCAAACCAAATAAAATAAAAAAACCTCAAACCCAAAGATTACAAAATGTAAAGCAGACAAGAGTACTAAGGCTTCTATATCTTAGACATCTTTAAATGCTGATAAATGACATAAAAGATGGTGACAATCTGAATAAACATGGAGATAGCTTATTTTATTAGATAGGATACTTAGTACTGGTCAGTGGAATTTCAATTTAAATTTCAGTTTTGAGTGTGTGTGTGTGTGTGTGTGTGTGTGTGTGTGTGTGTGTGTGTCTTTTTGAGACAGTGTTTCACTATGCAGTTAATGCTGGCCTTGAGCTTACTTAGTAGCCCAGGTTGGCTTTTAACTTACAATGATGCTCCTGCCTCAGCCTCCTGAGTGCTGGGATTACAGGGGAGTGCCACTGTGCCTGGCCTCAGCCTAGCTATTTTGAGGACCTAGAAAACTACTCTAAAACATATACAGAAAAGTACATAGCTAACCTCTAATAAAACTATGAATTATTTTAAACTGAAAGTAGCTAAACCAGATTTAAAGAGGATAAGGAAGGGTAACCCGAGCATTTTTATGTGTTTGGATATTGAGTAATTTACTCACTCTTGCTACTAATAAATTCGTAAATTGCTACAGCAATAGCTCCTTGCTGGAGCATGCAGCTTGGCCGGACTTTCACCAGGGTGAGAAGCAGGTACCCCCTGCTGTCTGGGAGAGGTAAGACACCCAGCCTGGGCTCACAGCTAAAGAGAAGCGGCTGCTTCCTGTCACTTGATGCAATCTGACCTCATGAGCATGTGAGAGAGCTCGGTGAGATCAACACATGGTTCTTTTTTTGTGTTTTTGTCTTTTTGAAACAGGTTCTCACTATGCAGTTGAGGCTGACCTTGAGCTCACTTTTGTAGCCCAGGCTGGTCTTGAACTCACACCAATCCTTCTGCCTCAGCCTCCCAAGTGCTGGGATTACAGGCATGAGCTACCACACCCGGCTTAACACATGATTCTTCTCAATGATCACGCAGTTTGTTCAGATAAACATTTTTACCCACAGTGTAACCACTGCCACACCACATATGTGCGGATTGCTGATGTGCTTAGTGGGGTTTGGAGTCTCTTATTTCCTTCCTGTGTGACTCTCCGAGTTAGAGAAACCTGATAGACACCCAAGTGGCCGTGCCAGGTGGACAGCTGGTCATGAGTGTGGGGCTTGTTGGAGAGGGCGCCAAGTTTAATAGAAATCAGTGATGCATCGGTGTCGTTGGGAGTGGGACAGAGCTCTCAGGATGTAGGGATCCGTTGATCTCACTGCGAACGGTTCAACCCCAGGGAGACATGGCAGTAGGAATGAGAAAGATAGACAAGACAAAAAGTTGGGCTAGGTGGTCGCCAGTTTGCCTGATGGGCAAGACTAACTCAACGCACACAGAAGCGATCCTTTGTTTATACTTCCACAAAGTTTGCATCCCATGACACAAGGCTACCCAGCAACCAATACCTGGCCTGAACCAGACAGGATGTTTTTCTCAACAGGATGTTTTTCTCAGCCCTGGGGTAGCTTTCTGCTGCAGGCACGGAGGCCCAGTCCCACCTACACACACTTGATCAAATTCCTGGCTTCCTGCGGCTCCCAACACCACGAGAGAAGTGTAGCTGCTGAGAAGGAGGGAGTGAACACAAACGTCCTGAGACCTCAGTAGTTAACGGCTGGGGAGCTGAGGTGTAGTCAGGGTAGGTGGAGAGATCCGTTGGGGAGGAGACGAGTTGCAGTGTGAGGTGTTAGGGGGAGCGAAAGAACATTCAGCTATGTTGTTTGCTGTGGACAGACTTGGCTGGGTGGAGAAGAAGAGCCGACTTGGGATGAGTCCTCATAGGACAGGATGATAGCCTTAAGCTGCCATCTTGGGAGAGCAGTGGACATTTGAGAAGCCTCCTGGAGTAGGTTTGGGAGCTAACAGGATCTGGGAAATGGGCAGGCAAGTAGCTGTAGAGAAGACTTCTAAGAGGAGTCAAGCAGGGTCGGAGTTTGATCCCCGGCATGCCATGCCAGCCCCACCCCCAGGACACACTGAGACAGTTTGAGACTGGGTTTGAGGCTGAGCACCTGCAATCCCAGCGCTGGGGAGGCTGAAAACAGGATCGCTGTTTTCAGTGATCCTCTTTTCACTCATAGAGGAAGATCATTATGAATCTGATCTATATAGTGAGACCTTGTAGACCCTGAACTTAATCCATTAAAAAAAAGAATAAAAGAAGTCAAGAGAAAATACAATTTAAAGAGATGTGCAATGATTATCATACTAATTTCCATCAGTTTTTTTAACGTGGCAGTTATGTTTGAAATTTTCACTTTGAGTGTGTGCCAGTATCTACCAGCTGAGCAACTACATCAAAGACAGCAAAGTCCAACACAAAACCCATGGTTGAATACCTCCCATCTTGTTCTGCTAAATATGTACCATTTCTAATGTCTCATCAGTTAGTATACTCTCTTTAAAATAAATTTTAAAAAAATAAAAAGGGAAAAAAGACAAGGAAAAAATTAAGTTAACTGAAAGAAAGCATTAATGTTTAATTATGTGACCAATCTTACATACCTATATCTATTAAGTTGAGCAACAGATTTGAGGAAGAAAATATGCAACAGAACAACCATTGTTACATTTTTATTCTTGTTTTGAAATTCTGTACCATATGTATTGTTGCTTTTTACTCTGCTTCTGTCTTTGTTTCTGCTATTTGTTTTCTCTCTTTAAAATAAAATTAAAAATAAGTAAAAAGAGAAAATTGTATACATTTAGAGGCAAAGCATAGAGATATGTGATCTCATTCTTGTTATTTGCCAAGAAGAACAACCTGGTTAGAGGGACAAATCAATAGGAGATGGGGATAACTGCAAGAGCAGAAGTGTCAGAAGCAAAAGGGGACTGACACTCAAAGCAAGAATAGAGAGGTGGCTTCCCAACCTCCAGCACATAGATGCAGACATAGGCAGCTTGACGGATTCTAGGGCAGAGGTGCAATGGTGGTTTTCTGACGGTGTCCACCTTTCTAGGATGCATGGGGCAGCACAGTGGCAGGCCAGGGGAGAGGCCTTGAGAGGACAGGAGCAAGTGGGCCTCAGCTGTCACAGGCAGCAAGGGAGCACGGGGTTCCAGGGAACCATAACAGGACTACCAGGAGCTTGTGGGCACCATGTCAGAGTCATGATGACTTTGAAGCTACTCAAGTGAGCTTGCTTTGTTGATGATTTTTCAGAAAGTGCTCACGTGTTCAAGCACACAAGGGACAGCTGAGTAGCTTGGGTGTGGCCTTTCCTAGGTGTAGCATTCAGGATGTTTTGACTGCAAGTAAAATCATGTTCAAGCCAATAAGGAGAGATAAATTATTTAATTTAATGGGAGGCTCAGAGGTAGGTCAGGCTCCAGGGTCAGTTGGTTTAGTGGCTCCTTGAGCTCACCAGGGATCCAGGTTCTTTTTCTCTGCTCCTCTCTGTCCTTGCCCTCAGCTCTTCTTGTAGCTAGCAGCTGGCTGTTGTCATGGCCATGAGTGACAACTAGGCCTGGAGTAAGCAAGGGGGAAAAAAGCCTCCCCCACCCTGGGAATAGATTTATTCTCTGAGTCAGTGGTCACTGTGGGAATGCTGGTTGGCTTCAACAACGCCTCCTGAATCCATAGTTGTGCAAGCCACTGGGGATTTAGATGAATGGTTCTTAAAGTGAACCTTTTGGGCCAGAAACATGAACATCACCTTGGAATTTGTTTAAGAAGCAAATTATTGGGTCTCGCTACAGATGTACTGTGCCAAGTTCTGGGAACGAGGATTATACCCTGCTGTCTAAGCCCACCACCTCTGATAGTTCACACAGTTTGAAAACAACTGGCATAGTGTAAGATAATGAACACCAAGAATAAAATGAAGGTTGCGTGAAGAAGGCTACAGATACAGCTATATACTAGTGTCTGCTAGGCCAAGTGAGCACCTTACAGCGAGAGAAGATCTGAGAGTCAAGGGTGATGCTAGGGCCCTGAAGTAAGGATTAGGGGAGGTAAATCTGTGAAGGAAGGAGGGAGGGTGGAAGAATAAGGGATTAGCAGATTGGAGTAAAAGTGAATTCCAGAGAGTCAGCAGGATCAAGGTAGCATGCTCACAAGAATGTCCTCACAGATGTCAAGCTTCGGGGAGCATCACTGACAGGGGCTCCCTGCTTGGCCCAAGACCGTGCTGCCCACCTGCTGCTCTTGACCAGAAAGTAAGTGTGGCCATGGTTTAGTAGCCCACTGTTTCTGGGGTGCACATGGGTTTTGGGTGGTTGATTTGTCTCCTGATGTGCTAAGCCTTTAAGCTGTCTGGCTCTCTAAAGTTCTTTCGTAGAATCTCCTCTCAGTCTCCTTCACACAGGGCTGGACTCTGTCCTGCTTCAGTAGTTCTCCCAGATTTACCAACTGCGTAACTTTTTCTTCCTCAGATATTTCCCTCTGTTAAAACCTTTAAAGCTGTTGACTTCAAAATTGAGATGATGGGCAGGATGGCTCAGTGGTCTAAAGCGCCTACTTAGGAAAGCTTAGACGGCTGCAGGGACTGCAGTTCAATCCCAGGCACCACATGCTGTGCCTGCCCTGCCCTCAGGGCAGGCTGAGCCGGCCATAAAAATAAGTAAATAAACAAACAAAAGTTTTGAAACAAGAAAAAAATAAAATAAAATTTAAAACAAAACAAAACAACAAAATTGGGATGATGTACTGCTTACTGTGCTGCATGTGGACCATGTCAGGATGGTGCCCGCCCTGCACGGCTGGTTATAAACATACACAATGATACCTGTATCACGCTGGGGAAGTCCCAGTGGTACTGGAGTGACCCAGTGATATTTACAGGTGGAGGGAAGAAGATGACTCTGTTGGTGGGATGAATGTTCTACCAGGTTGAAAACACACATTGACTTAGTGAAAATTCTGGGGCTAATTGCCAGCCTTTCAACAAGAGTATTCCACCAAACACCTGTGTTTAAGTGTGGCTTAGTTGTTACGCTGAGTATGCTTAGCTCAATGAGTACTGTTTCCTGGGCATTGTAAGACAATTTCTACCATTGTTTCCTTTCACTGTGGCCAATAACAGAGAAGAGGATGATTCCCTGGGTATCATAAAGGCAGCCTTTGTAAAGGTTTAGTTTTAATGACAAAAATGTCCTCATTTCTGGTTTGCTCTTCACTCAGATTTCCACTAGTGGCTGTCACCATGCATGGAGTGGTTCTGCTCTGCTGACCTGCTGAGGTGGAGGGATCCTGTGTGAATATGCATGAGCTCTTTTGGAAACAGCCATCTGCTGTGCCATGCAGGTGCTTATGACAACTCTGCCTGTAAAGGACCACACAGGTGTATGAAGGGGTGCGCCTTTGGCTCTGTCTCTTCATACTGGAGGGAATGGTGGGTCCTCTTTGTATACATACTAGGAATTTGGGGTTCATGAATAGATTTTTAGGGAGACTGCATTTCCTGGCATTATCTGAGCATTTTTCAAGTATATTTATATTAGGGGCATAGAAAGAGGTTGAGACCATAGTTTTCATGATTTCTTAAATATTGAGTCAGCTACTGCTTTTTAATAAAAGCATTCTCAGTGCAAGTGTATAAATCTGGGACTTTTTTTTTTTGTATTCTTAGGGAGGGGTCTACAGGGTTTCACTACTAGATTGCATTTGTACTGATCCACCTCTTTACAGCCTCCCCAAAACTGGGATTACAGGTGCTCGCCCCCATACCCAGCCTCACACCCCAGGAATGGGGCCAGCCCCTATGCCTGCTTGCAGATATTTTAGTCTACTGAGCTATTCGGCCAGCCCCTAAATATGGGACCTTTTAAGCATTAAGCATATCTTTTTAAAATTTTTTAATGCTTTTGGGACAGGTTCTCACTACACAACTCAAACTCATAGTGATGCTCCTGTTTTCAGCCTCCTCAGCTCTGAGATTACAGGCATGAGCCACATACGCCTGGTCACGGTGGACTGCTCAGCACGCCTGGGAGTAGTGCCAGCATGGCATGTGGTGCTGGGAATTGAACCCCAGTCCCTGTGCTTGCCTAAGCAGGCGTCTAGTCTGCTGGGTGCTGAGGTATGTCACCGACTCTTTTTTTTTTTTTTGTCTTTTTGAGACAGCGTCTCGCTATGCAGTTGAGGCAGGCCTTGAGCTCACTTTTGGAGCCCAGGCTGGTCTCGAACTCACAGGGATCCTCCTGCCTCAGCCTCCCGAGTGCTGGGATTACAGGCGTGCGCCACCACGCCCGGCTGTCACCGACTCTTAAGTATATCTGTTATTCTGTTATTGCAGCTCTCTTACTTTAGAAGGAAGACCTCTTAAGTTTTGTGGCTATGTAAGATGTTTTGTGGGACTGTGAGATAATAACATGGGGCTAGGATGCAGGAGACATGGAAATTAATTTTGTTCCTAAATACATGTTATTTAATAATTGATTTTTGTTTGTATTTTGAGTCAGAATTTCTCTGTGTAGTTCAGGCAGGGCTTGAATTCTCGGTGGCCCACCTGCCTCAGTGTTCCCAGGGCTGGGATCACAGGTGTGCAGCAGCAGCCTGGCTTTTCATGGGAGGGTTTTATTTTCCTCCACAGAACAGTTTTGCGAAGCTGAGAACTAATTTTCAAAAAAAGCATGATCTTTTTCTTTCCTTTTCTCTTTCTCTCCTTTCCTCATTAACATGTGAACATTTCGGAATAATTATAGTCGAACGTGGAAACCACACAACAGGTTTAATTTTGTTAACAGAAGTGCTAAACACAAGCGTTTGCCCGACGCTTCCCGCACGTAACACTAGAGGGAGCGACGCGCCGCAGAGCTGGCTCCCGTCCCACTCCTGCCACAGCCCGCTCTTGGGACTGGCTGCGTTCTGGGCGTCTTTCGAGTGTGCACTGATATTAGCAAAAATATGCAAGAGGAGGGCTTTGTTCATTTATATCCTTATGAGGGACCTGCGAAGACCTTCCATGTGAGTGTTCAGGTTCGGAGGCCATAAGAACGCAAAAGAAAGAGCTCCTGACGGCGGGCTTCGGGAAGCCTGCTTGTCGCTCCCCACCGAGTCTCACACCTTGCACTAAGTGGTCTTTCCAGGATGGAAGGGTAACTTGGCTCCTTCCTTGACATATGTTGATGGGTTCATCGGCGTGCTTGCAGGCTGGTGGGCAGGCTAAGGCACTTATGGGTGTGGTATGACCACGGGTGGGAGACACAAAAATGACGAGATAGGTGGCAGGTCGATCGATTCCTGCTCATTCATTTGTGTATTTTAGTTCACAGCTTCGTATTCCCAGCTCTGCACTGCCTTCTGAGTGGCTGGTTTTGAAGCGCACAGATACAGTATCGTGAAGCCTGGAGGGAGGTTCTTACAGTCTGGCGGCTAAGGCCTGTTACTTGTTGGTCTTCTTAATTGTGGTCTCCATGGTTACCAAATTTACCTTTCAACCATTTCAAGTGTATAATCTAGAGGTGTTAAGTACGTCTGTGTCTCCCACATCCATCACCACTCTCCAAACAGTTTTTCTTTCAGGCAGGTTTCACGTTCCAAGTAGGGGTGAGGATCGAACCACAGTCCATGGCACCTGAGACACATCTCAGAATCATGTGCTTTAACTAACTGAGCTACCTGGCAAACCCCTTCCAAGTTCCTTTCTCTCTCTCTCTCTCTCTCTCTCTCTCTCTCTCTCTCTCTCTCTCTTTATTTTTTGTCTTTTTGAGACAGGGTTTCACTATGCAGTTCAGTCTGGCCTTGAGCTCACTTTTGCAGCCCAGGCTGGTCTTGAACTCACACTGATCCTCCTGCCTCAGCCTCCCAACTGCTGGGATTACAGGTGTGTGCCACCACGCCTGGCTCATTACTTTTAAAGAGAAAAAAATCTTGCCTTTTTCTATTTTAGAATTCCTTTTCTATTTTTAATTTTTTAGCATAGGGTCTATAGGGTCTCCCTACATAGATCGACGCCTAGTGATTCTCCTGTTTTCAGCCTCCTGAACGCTGGGATTACATGTGTGCACACTACACCCAGTCTCAATAGCTGCCTTGCCTCTCAGTGGGGATCAAACCCCAGCTACTGCCTAAGTGGGTGCTTCAGTCTGCTGAGCTATCTGGCTGGCCCACCTTTCTGTTTTTTAGTTGAGGTTTATTTTTTTGGTTTTCATCTGAGGACCAGACCCAGGGCTTCCAGCTTGCTAGGCAAGAGTTCTACCCCTGAGCTAAATCCCCAGCCCCTGGCATACCACATACCTCCCTTGTTTGAAGGCCACTCAGTTGTTCTCACCTTTTACCTATTATGAATGCTGCTGCTGTGAATGTTAGCATGTGGATATCTGAGCTCCTGCTGTCAAGCCCCCCAAATGTGTGGCTGTGGCTCGATGACCCTCCCTCCGCAGTCTCCTGTGCTCATGCAGAGGCAGGTTTTTCTGAGGAGACCGAATCTAGAGTTTGCGATTAGTTCATTATGTAGTGCTGGGGTTGGGGTGTGAGGGCCATGGCAGCCACAGGCAGGCAGCCTGTGTACACTGTCAGGGAGGAAGAGAGGCCTGCTGCCCCACTCTTGCTCTTGTTTGTTTTGGCTGTGCTGTGCTGTTGCCCTTCTGGCATGTGCTGCCCTGCCTTGGAGCCAACTGATGTGGTCTAAAACTTTTAAAAGCTGTGCGCTCAATAAACTTTCCCTCCTTTCACTTTGAATGTTGGGTATTTTGTCTTGGCAATGAGAGAAAAGTAATTAAGACAGATATCATAAGGTAACTGTATCTTCAGTTTTTTGGAGAAACTTCCATGCTGTTTTCCACAGCAGCTACACAGTTTTATTAGCAAGTCATGAGGTTCCATTTTCTCCACATCTTTGTTGCTTTCTCTTTATTTATTTATTTGGTACCAGAGATACTCAGGACCTTGCACTTGCCAGGTAGGTGCTTAAGTCACTGAGCTATCTCCCCAGCCCTGCTTGTTTATTTTTGATAATAGTCATCTTTTTTTTTTTTTTTTTTTGCTATTTTGCTAGCCCCAGTATGAGATTTGTGTGTGTGTGTGTGTGTGTGTGTGTGTGTGTGTGTGTGTGTGTGTGTGTGTGTATGTGTTTAAGACAAGGTCTCTCTATGGAGTTCAGGCTGGCCTTGAGCTCATTTTTCTAGCCCAGGCTGGCCAGTATGAGATGTTTTTAATTTTAACTTTCATTACATTTATAAAGATTTTCTTTTATTTTAGAAAATTAGAAATATACAAGGGCACAAAGGAAATTAAATATGCCTTCGCTCAAAGACAGCCATTTTAACATTTTGGTAACAATTTCTCTTAGCCTATTTACTTTGAGTATATACTCTTAAAAAAAAACGTGTGTGTTGTTGTCTCAGCTCACTACACAGCTTGGACTCATAGTGATCCTCCTGATTTCAGCCTCTCCAGTGCTTGGGTTTCAGGCATGTGCTACTACGCCTAGATAATAGCCATTATTGATAGGTCGGAAGTAATATTTCATTGCAGCTTTGATGGGTTTTTAAAAAATAGTCTTATTTGACACTTTTGTCAGTGATTTAGATAGAAACAAAGAACTGCTGCATATGTGATTTGTTGGCCAAACCAGTTATATTGGAAATCTGTGATTTGACAGAATTGGGAAGCAAAATAAGGTTGATTATTTGTTCAGGGATTAGCAAACTTTAGCAGGTAGGTGAATCTTGCCTACTGCCTGCTTTTGTAAATAAACTTCTGTCCGAGCTCAGTTACATCGTTAGTTTGGGCATGCTGATGGCTGTTTTGCTTGTAACAGGAGAAGTGATAACAGATTATATAGTCCAGAAAGCTTAACATGCTTCCTACTTGGCCTTTTTCAGAAATACTTTTCTGAAACTGGAGATCCATGATTTTTCACATGTTAAATGTGAGTTGGTTTTTATTTTGTTTTGTTTTGTTTTTTTGTTTTTTAGCAGTAGACTAAGTATGATCCACTCTTAATGAGTTATATGAGATCGTGTCAACAGGAAAAAGCATCCAGAACAGTGTTTCTCAGCCATGGCTGCATATTGGCCTCACCTAACCACTTAAAAATATTGATGCCATGCCTTGAAAAAGAATGACTACAGAAATTTATGAACAGCAGACTAACAATCCTAAATACACTCAAAAATATACTAGACAAAAACACAAATCCACCAAAGCCAAAAGCCTAAATGGACTGATGCATCAAACAAGGCTAGCAGATGAATAAGAAGGCAGGAAAGTGAAAAAGCTAAAGGAGCCATCAACAGAAAGAGCATGCAGCGATAGCAATAAACTAGCACCTCTCAATAGGAACCCTCAATGTTAATGACCTCAGCTCCCCAACTAAAAGGCACAGAAGGGCAAGTTGGATTAAAAATGAAGCCAGTCTTGCACTAAGAAACTCATCTAATCTAAAAAGATATTCATAGGCTAAAAACCAAAGGATGGAAAACAGTTGTTTCATGCAGCAGGACCCTGCAAAAGCATGGATAGCAATTAGACAAAGTAAATTTTAAGCTAAAACTTACCAGAAAAGACAAAGAGAGTAACTTTATACTAGTTAAGGGAAGAATTCAACAAGACATGATGTTTGTAAATTTGTGTGCACCAAATACTAGAGCATCTATCTTCATAAAAGAAGCAATGCTTAACAAAAAGATCAAATAAACACCAACACAACCATAGTGTGTGATCCTGCTACCCCACTTTCACAAAGAGATTGGTCAGCTAAACAAAATAAGCAATAAAGGAGTATCAGAACTGAGCCACACTCAGGAACATATGGACTTAATAGCTATGTAGAGTATTCTACCCTATTAAACAGAACACACACTCTTCTCAGCAGCTCCGTCTCCAACATAGATCACATACTAGTCTATAAAGCCTGCTTAAGTATGTATAAAGAATATCTGGGCATTGTGACACATGCCTGTAATCCCAGCACTAAGGAGGCTGAAGCAGGTGGATTGTTGTGAATTTGAGTCCAGCCTGGGCTACAAAGTGAGTTCAAGGCCAGCCTGAACTGCATAGTGAGACACTGTCTCAAAAAGGCAAAAAAACAACAACAACAACAAAAAAACCCAAAACAAAACAATAAAACTATAAATCAATAATAGAACAAAAGGACACCTGGAAACTTAATAACACATTCCTGAACAGGTACTGGGCCATAAAATAGATCAAGAAAGAAATTAAAGAATTTCTAGAAGCAAATGACAATGTCAATATAAGACACCAGAACCTATGAGGCACAATGAAAACAGTCCAAGAAAGATTATTGCAATCAATGCTCACATTAGAAAAACAGGAATCTCAAATAAATAACATTATAAAAATTAATTAATTAATTAGATAATAAAACTCAAGATACCAAAAAACATCAGCGGTCCAAATCTGAACCAAAATGAAGGAAAGAAATCATAAGGTTTAGAGCTGAAATTAATAATATTGAGACTAGAAAAAATCCCAATATAAGAATAAATGAATTGAAAAACTCATTCTTTGAAAGAATAAACAAAATATATGAACTCTCTGCAAAACTTTCCAAAAGAAAGAAAAGACATCAATGCAATTTGAAATGATAATGTCTACATTATAATAGACACTGCCAAAATTAGGAAGACACTAACTACTGTGAAAAATTGTGTTCCAACAAATTTGGAACTCTTGATATAACAGACAGCTTCTCAGACTCACAAGAATTACCAAAGCTTTAATCCTTAGCCAGAGCAATCAGGCAAGAGAAAGAAAAGGGTTATGTATAATAAAGGAAGAAGTTAGTCGGGCGTGGTGGTGCACGCCTGTAATCCCAGCCCTTGGGAAGCTGAGTCAGGAGGATCGGTGTGAGTTCAAGACCAGCCTGGGTTACAAAAGTGAGCTCAAGGCCAGCCTCAACTGTATAGCGAGACCCTGTCTCAAAAAGGAAGAAGTTAAATTATGATTATTTGCAGATAACGTGATATCCTCCATAGAAGACCCACAGGGTTCCACCAGAAACTCTTAGAATTAATAATCAAATTCAACAATGTAGCAGGATATCAAATTAACACACAAAATCAATAGCATCCATATACACCAATAAAGAACTCACTGAGAAATAAATGGAGAACCCATACTGACCAAAACAGTGTCAAAAAATGAAATAAGTAGGAATTAACCTAATCAAGGAAAGACTTTTGTGATGAAAGCTACAGTATTCTGTTCTTTTTTTTTTTGTCTTTTTGAGATAGTGTCTCACTATGCAGCTCAGGCGGGCCTTGAGCTCACTTTTGTAGCCCAGGCTGGTCTCAAACTCTCACCAATCCTCCTGTCTCAGCCTCCTAAAAGCTACAGTACTCTGGAACAAGACTGTAAAGGTAATTAAAACATGGAAAGATACCTCCTGTTCCTGCATAGGCTGTGCCATTATTGTCAAAATAGCCACTCCCCAAACTGACTTAGAGATGTGGTAAAATCCTAACCAAAATTTTCACAGTATTTCCCACACAGAACTAGAGGAAACAATCCTAAAATTTCTATAGGACCAGGAGAGACCCAAAATAGCAAAAGCAGTCCTGGGCAGCAAGCAGGAAGCATCACAATCACTGATTTCAAGTTATACTACAAAGCAACAGTGACAAAAACAACATGGTACTGGCACAAAACTGGATAGATGGATCAGTGACATAAAGCGGAGGCTGTGAAACAGCCCCAGAGAGGTTAACTGTTTGATTTTCACCAGATGGCCAGAAACATGCACGGGAGGGAAGATAGCCTGTGTCACAAATGGTGCTAGGAAAGTGGCTATCTATATACCGACTACTGAAGCCAGACCTCCCATCTCTCACCATACACTAATCTGAAATCAAAGTGGTCAGAGGTCTAAATATTAAAGCAGAAATAGTAAGGCCACTGAAAGATAAATAAGTAAAACTCTAGTCCTAGGTGTAGGTAAGGACTTTCTGGACAAAACTCCAGTCACATAAATAACAAGAATCAATGAATGGGATTATATACAATTTAAAAGCAGGGTGAGGTGGTGCATGCCTGTAATCCCAGCACTTGGGAGGCTGAGGCGGGAGGATTGATGTGAGTCTGAGACCAGCTTGAGCTACAAAAGTGAGCTCCAGGCCAGCATGAACTGCACAATGAGACCCTGTCTCAAAAAGAAAAAAAAAAAATAAAAATTAAAAGCATCTACAGAGCAAAGAGATGAAAGAATGAAAAGACAACTTACAGAATTGTTAAATTTTTGGTAGCTGTTCTTGAGGTAGTGGACTGATATCTGTCTGTCTGTCTGTCTGTCTATTTATTTGCAGTACTGGGTATTGAACTCAGGACCTTGCACTTGCCAGGCAAACACTTATTCTACTGAGCTATCTCCCCAGCCCCATGATATCTCAAAAAAATTTGAACCACCCAAAATAAAGACCCAAGCCTACCCCTCCAAAATGGACAAGGGCAATGAATTAACACTTGTTAGAAAAGTAAGTATAAATAATGAACAGATGAAAAAATGTTCAACATCGCTGGTCATTAGAGAAATGCAAACTAGAACATCACTGAGATTTAATTTCATACCAGAAAGAATGACAGTCATTAAGAAATCACATAATAAAAATGCTGGCATAGCTGTGGTAAGGAAAGAAATTCTGCATTTTCGGTGGAAATGTAAGTAGCAGTATGGAAACTAGTATGAAGACTTATCAAAGAACTAAATAATGAAATTCCATGTGGCTTAGCTATTCACCTTGAAAGTGTCCTCTGCTATACTACAGCAGTACTTGCATATGGCAGAACGATTCATGACAGCTAAATCCTGGAGGCAGCCTATCTGTCCAATAACAGATGAATGGATAAAGAAAATGTGGCATAGACATATAACGGAGTATTGGTGTATGATATAAAAAAGATAAGTTCAAGATATTAGTAGGAACATGGAGATTCCTAAAAATATAACATTAAGTAAACTAAATCAGACATACAAGCTTAAGTTCTGTACTGTACTTCTTTTTTAAGCAAGAAAAATATAAATGAAGACCAAAATAAACAACTGAATGAGAAGGTATGGGTCACAGTCTGAGAGAGTGAGGGTAAAGGGAAGGTGTTATGGTTTATGTCTAGTTGTCCCCCCAAAGTCTCATGAAGTCATGGGGCAGGGACTTTCATAAATTGAGACTTGATCCCTGATCCCTGATCCCTGGGATTATGTGTTTTAGTACTGATGGGATTATCAGTCTGAGTACAGCTGAGACTATGGGTGTGGTCTAGGGCTAATATCCTAAAACAGAGAGCCTGAATGTAATATAAAGAGAGACAGAGAGATACACTTAGCTGTTGCTCTCTGCTGCCCTGTTTGGTTGGCTGCCTCTGCCACCATTTTGTTGCTGTTCCACCACCATGAACTGGATGCTCTCTGCCCTGTTCCACTCAGCCTTGGGACAGCTGAATATGGACTGAAACCTCCAGGAACTGTAAGCTAAATAAACCTTTCCTTCCTTCATCTTGGGTGTCTGGTATTTGTCCCAGCAACGAGTGAAAAGTAGCTAAGAATTGAAAGGAGAAGAGACTGTGGAAAGGTTTAGGGTGTATCATGTGCATGCACCAAATGCCCACAATGAATGCAGACAGTATATATCAAAAACAGGAACTACAATGATAATAATAATGATAACAAGAGTGGCAAAAGGGTTCTAGAGATGAAGGAAGTGGAGGGGGAATCAAAAAGAATCATGACGTGTGATGTACAATATCCGTACTCACTAAAATAAATGTAAACTTCATAGACTGCAAACATATATTAATAAGGTAAAGTTTTCAAAGACATATTGATGCTTCCATCTTGAGAAATCCGGTATCAGTGGTATCAAGTGTGACCTGGGCAGTGGCACTTTTAAAAACTCCCCGGAAGATGAGGCATTCCTATTGGATGTGCCCCACTTTATGAGCTGTAAGAATAACCTTTGACGAGGAGTGAGAATTGGGAAGGAACAGGAATTCAGTTTGGTAAAAGAAATAATTATAGGAAATGTGAAGAGATGGTGGGAAGCTTGAATAGGCATTCCGTATCATACAGAAGGGTCACATTTCTGTGTGACAGGCCCCAAGAAGAACAGTGTGAGTGTGTATGTGTGTGGGGGGGGTTGAGGGGAGTTAGCAGCTGGCACTGTTAATTTTTGAAAGTAGCATTACCCAGATGCTACTGAGGAGAGCAGCGTAGCTTCTTACAGGGGGTCAACTCTCCAGACCCCTGACAAAGAGGGAGCAGATCTACAGTGATATGGGGGGCAACCAAAGTCATCTAAAGCAGCCCAACAAACAAGCATTGGCTGGGGCTTGGTTTTATGCTAAAGCATCTCGTGATCCTACTTATGAGGGCAAATGATTTCTACAGGGAGGGGCTGTCATGCTTTTGGTTCATATTTGTGGAACCAGAGCCTCCGTGGCTTATTCAGTGACACTGTGGTGGAAGAGGTAGGAACCTTAGGCTGGAAGGTGGCCTTCCAGTCTGGCCTCCTCTCACTCTACGAAACACAATGTATAATCAGGAATATGAGGCTCTTTGGGGGATAATGAGACTGCATTAAAAACCTTTAGCAGCCGCCGGGCGTGGTGGCTCACACCTGTAATCCCAGCACTTGGGAGGCTGAGGCAGGAGGATCGCTGCGAGTTCGAGACCAGCCTGGGCTACAAAAGTGAGCTCAAAGCCAGCCTGAACTGCACAGTGAGACCCTGTCTCAAAAAGCCAAAAAAAAAAAAAAAAAAAAAAAAGAAAAACCTTTAGCAGTGACCCAGGCAGGTAGGAAGTGCTGCTTAAGCAGTCTTTGATAAAGCCTTCTCCTTAGAATCCAGGAATCTGGGGAAAGCAAGGGATGAGCTAGTCTACCCCCACTTCCAATGTACGGATGTGGTCTGGAGACTTGTCCTGGGTTCCATATTTAATGTCAAGAGAATAGCTGTCCTTCTAGTGGCCTTAATCAAGTCATCCCCTTGTTCAAACAGCGTTGAGTGCATCTCGTTGTGGAGAAATGCTTTCAGAACCAACTTGACAGAAGTAGGAGAGAATCAATTCTTTGCGTTTGATTTGAAATAGCACAAATGAGCCTCCGCACTCACCTCGTGCTGCAGACGCTGAATGACTCACGGCTGTACGATACCTAAATCTATGCACAGAGAGTGTGTCTTGCTATCATTGAGAAATTCACCAAAAAAAGGATTGTTTGGTCCAAGATTACACTAAAAGTAATTTGCAAGGAAATGTCACAAATGATACATTAGGCAATGTTAGTGTCACTGGGAAACTCCACTGGACTAGTTCACTTGTCACAAGTAGCTACTAAGGAATACTCAAAGTAGCTGCCACCAAGAGAGGAACTCCTCTGGGAAGAGGCTGCCAAGCTGGCTGACATTCTCAGCATCTCACTCTTGTCCACCCCAGGCATCCCATGGAGCTTGTCACCAGTGTAATGTGAGTAGGAGAACTATGAATCACTTCTAGACAAATATGGTTAGGTGACGGTTGTGTATTCTTTACTTGTGCTCATTTCCCACCAAGGTTAGCTGACCACAAATGACTCCTATGCCCTGGGAAGGGAA
Organism: Myocastor coypus; assembly: GCA_004027025.1. Classification (NCBI taxonomy): domain Eukaryota; kingdom Metazoa; phylum Chordata; class Mammalia; order Rodentia; family Myocastoridae; genus Myocastor; species Myocastor coypus. The sequence continues at coordinate 27,574 of PVJA010013694.1, read as the reverse complement.
CAAGAGTCCAGGACAAAATGAGCTTACCACTCAGGGTGTAGTTAGGATCTGGAATGTCCTCTGACATCTTCTGGGCTAAAGGTTTGGGCCTTAGCTTGGTGCTTTTGGAAGATGGTAGCGGCTTTAAGAGGCCTGACGGGAGGAAGTTAGGTTATTGACGATGTGCCTTTACGGGGCTATTGAGACCCCAGCCCTTACCTCTCTCTCTCTCTCTCTCTCTCTCTCTCTGGCTCTTTTTAATTCCTAGCTGCTATGAAGTGAGCGGCAACCTTCCTCCATCACCAGGTCCCACTGTGGTGCCTGGCGCTGTCATAGGCCTAAAGCAACAGGGACGAGTGACCACAGGTAACTGCAAGCCAAAATGGAGAGCCGTTGTCTCAGGCATTTTGTCAGAGACAGAGACCTGAATCACAAGCTTCACCTGAATGAAAAATAAATTTTTATTTCTTAAGCCTTTGAGCCACAAAAGTTTATCAGGTACAGAAGCTATTATAACCCTAAAGCAACTGCCAAATCAGATTTCACCAAAATAGAATGTAAACATATAAAAGCGGAAGCTGTCAGAGTCTGATGTACTAGAGGCACTCAGTAAATGCATGCTAGTTGAAGGAAAGTGAGTCGACAGTAAGTACTACTGGCATGCTTACTCAGAAGGCAGTGAAAGAGTGGTAATAAATAGCCTTTTGGCCATCGGGTGTGTTTTAGTGCACGGTGGGTTTTCAGGAGTCAATGAGGGGAAATAGGTCGAAATTGCTGTAGAGAAAGAGTCAGACCAAGAGACTGAGGAGTGGATTTCTGAATTTAAGGAGATCATCATAGTGCATAAAGAGCTCAGCCATAGGACTATGGAACCTCTCCTCTCAGGCGCAGGCGGGTCCTAACCCAGCTGATGGGTGTCTGTGAAACCATGTTCACGCCCACACCCTGCTAGGGGCCTGGCATGCTGCCCCTCAGGCTGGAGGTTGCACTGCAATACCTAGCTATTCTCCAGTTCAGAGAAAGGTGCTGTAGCCCAGGGAAGGGCACAGCACACCAGGGTCCCTCACCCAGCAGTGGGCCCACATGCCAGCCAGGATGTGTGGATTAAGGGCAGGACATGACATCCCGCTCCTGGCAAACAAGAGCACTTTACTCTTCCATGCCTGTCTCTTTTTTAAAATGAGGATAGTTAGAATTGGTCTTGAGCTTACTTTGTAGCCCAGGCTGGTCTCAACTCTCAATGATACTTCTGCCTCAGCCTCCCGAGTGCTGGGATTTCAGTGTGTGCTACCACACCTGGCTAGATTCTTCCTTTTCTGTGTCTGCATTATTAGACCTCTCAGACATGAGATACTGTGGAAATTAAAGAAGCAAAATGAATCAGTCCACCAGGAGGACTGTTAGATTCTCAGAACTCACCGCCTGAGAAACTACAATTTTATTACAGAATGAAATGTGGATTAATAGTTGGCATGAGAGGAGTAGCTTATTATAATAGGAAGTGGCAGGCAGGTCTTTCTGAAAGAGGAAGGGGAACAAGAGATGGAGAGGGGGAGAAGGAGGGAAGGAATGGGGAAGAAAGAAGGAATGAAGGTGTGTTATGTACAGGTACCAACTCTACATGAGGAATGTAAGCGCTATGTACTGACAACATGTACTAATAAAAAGTAAAATAAATAAAATAAAGTACCCATTAAAAAGACAGAGAATTCAAGTCTTATTCATGACTCAGGAATGCACTAAGGATAACATAAGTGTACCATTGTTTTCCCACTCTAGGAAGGCTAGGAAAATGTGAGGAGTGCATAAGATGAACTAGGAGAGGCAGGCCAAGAAATGAACCTGGCCAAGTACTGCTTGGTGGGAGGACCAGAAGACACGGATGGATGTAGGTTTTATCCTGCAAAGGAGTTCTTTAGGCTTTGGGAGACCCGTAACACCAGGCTTCATGAAGTACCTGGAATTCGTGAGGATTTCGTTGAAGGAGCACATGCAAACCTTTTGTCAGGTTCTCCTGGCATAGCCTTCAGCTCAGAGTGGAATTCCTTACTATAACTATGGCAGATGGTCATCCGACTTCTGCTCCGCTGATGGGAGGATCAGGACCCGTGGGCTGGCCAATCACTGCTGGGCAGCTTTACCTGTACAGAAACCTCTCATCTGAGCCAAAAATCTGTCTCCTTGGAATATGAGCCTATTGTTCCTGCATTTATCTTCTGATGTGAAATGTAATAAATCTCCTATCTTTCTCCCTCTAGACAGAGAGGGTGGGGAGGAAATGTTATTAGACCCTCCCGAGTGGCATGTCGGCCCAATATTTATGGGACCTCAAACAAGTTGCTGAAACAGTCACTGCCTTAATTTGCCTATCTTCAAAAGGGGTACTGATTTTTCCTAAGTTTTCTGAACATTAAGATAAATGAGCATAAGGTAGATGGAACCTAGGGGCAAGAGTCTGAAACAATTTATTCAGCAGATGACAGCTAGAGTTATCATGAATTGCATCCAGCTCTTGGTACTCTGAAGGACAGTTCTTCGCTAAAAGTGCCCATTTTCCCCAGCTTCCTCCCTGGACCTGAAGGCCAGCACCCATCCCATTCTGTTTGTCTCCCTTTGGATGCTTAGTAGCAGGCTTCAAACTCCCCTACTTGCACCATTTACTTTGGGGTTTTTTTGTTTTGTTTTGTTTTGTTTTTTATTTTTGAGACAGGGTCTCGCTATGCAGTTGAGGCTGGCCTTGAGCTCACTTTTGTAGCCCAGGCTGGTCTCTAACTCACATCGATCCTCCTGCCTCAGCCTCCCGAGTGCTGGGATTACAGGCATGCACCACCACGCCCAGCGCACCATTTACTTAGGTCCTTGTCCCAGGGAGACCTGCGATGAAGAGAGATTTGAGCAAGCATAAGCTAAGCTGGCTGTGGAAGCAGGAGTGAAGATTTAACTGGGAGCTGGGCCATTCTATCCGGAAGAGGCTTCTGGGGTTTCCCAGGCAAGACGCAGGGTTAGACTTGGAGCCTGGAGACAGCTACTTCAGGGTTGTGGTTTCTGGAGGGGGGGAGAGCTAATGGGGATATTTAAGCTCTTTTCCCAAAATGTTCAAGGCATATCCAAGAAGCAAGCGGTAAGCCAGGGTCAGTGAAGTTATTTATTCCACAAGTGAGAAATTGTGACATTAGAAGTTGTCTCCTTTATCCTATGTCCCTTGAGAGCCTGAACTCAATTGATGAGGCAAAAGTGATGCCCTCTTCCTAAATCAGTTTTTTGCAGTCACTTGTGTTGGTGTTATTGTTGCTTTTTGTTTGTTTGTTTCTTTGTCTTTTTTGATACAAGGTCTCACTATACAGTTCAGGCTGGCCTTCAGTTCACTTTTGTAACCAAGGCTGGTCTCGAACTTGCACCGATTCTCCTGCCTCAGCCTCCCAAGTGCTGAGGTTACAGATGTGCCTCACCATGCCTGGCTGTTATTGGGTTTTTGATGAAACTTTTTCAATTTTTTTTTTTCACAAAAGCCACCCTAAGCACATGCTTTCCATCTTGAACATGTACAGGTAACTTTGAAAATCAAACAGGACACATATTAGAAGCTAGCCTGGGTGCTTAACTAGCTGTAAGCACTAAAAATGGTAGTCATTATATTAATAATATTAGCATTGTCTTGTTGGGTTTAATTTTTTCCTGGTTTTAGCAAGCTAGTTTGTAGAGGTTATCCTGAGTGTTGATTCTTGTCTCTCTTTCTCTCTCTCAAACATCCCAGCCTGAAGTTAGATACTTAGCACTTGGCTTTCTACATGTATTCTGGTAATTTCCCAAATTCTAGAAACTGACAGTGCACTGACTGGAAGGAAACTTACTGCTCCACTTCTCTCTTCCCTTCCAGAAACATCTCCTGCACCAACATCCGCAATTTTACGATGAGATTTTTCCTGGGCTTACTTAGCCTTGCCCTTGCTTCTACTACTCAAGTTTAAAATGTGAATGCCAATGAAGAAACCATGTTCCAGTACCTTTCAAACTTAGACTGCATTAGCTGATGAGCATGAGTAACCGCAGTGAGGAGAGAAGGGGAAAGTAGAAGGAGGTTGTGATGCAATAAAAAGCATGTATGTGGACTTTGCCCCCAGTTCCTGGCACAGAGCTCCGAAGAGCTTTGCCACTTCCTGAGCACTAAGCATGACGGTTGCATCTTTTGTTCTGACATTTGGTCTTTGATCGAACTGATTTCCAGTTCTTTGGGGTTTCCCGGGAAACAGCATAAAATCTTTGTGTCGGTGAGGTGACTCTCTGAGGCTCCCAGTTGGCAGTCAGTCACCAGAAAAACCACACCATGATGAGGAGCTTGTGCCTTTCAGTTATAACCCATTTCCTGGGAATGGTTGAAGGGCTGGAGACTGAGTTAATAATTGATCATGCCTAGAGGAAGAAGCCTCAGAAATAACTCTGACTGGAGAGTTCAGAGAACTTCTGGGTTGCTGGGCATATGGCGACGCTAGCAGGGTAGACACTTGCAAAAGGTACAGAAGCTCCATGGCCGTCCACGTTCCTGGCCTCATACAAATTTTTCCCATTTGACTTTTTTCTTTGAGTGATATTTTTAAAAACAACAAATTGATAATCTAGTTGTGTGGGTCCTTCTAGCTAATTATCAAACCCAAGGAGGGGATTATGAGAACCTTCGTTTTATAGCTGGTGGGTCAGAAACACATGTGACAATAGCAGTTTGGGATTGGTGTTGGAAATGAGAGTGGGTTCAAAGAGTGAGCCCTTGACTTGTGCAGTTGGCTCTAATTTCAGGTAGATGTGATGAACATTAAATTTTAGGACATTCAGATAGTGCTCACAGAGAGCTGCAGAACAGTTTAAGATGAGACCTGCAAACTTGGTGTCAGAATGAAGGATTCTGGATGTACTCAGAGTTGTGAGTGTACAGAGGTCACAAGGAGACCAACTAGTGAAGACGAGGGCAAGCAGGTGACATGCATGGTCCACTGATGTCCCACGCTTGTCTTGAGGAGATAATTTTTTTTTTTTTTTTTTTGTCTTTTTGAGACAGAGTCTCGCTATGCAGTTCAGACTGGCCTTGAGCTCACTTTTGTAGCCCAGGCTGGTCTCGAACTCGTACCGATCCTCTTGCCTCAGCCTCCTGAGTGCTGGGATTACAGGTGTGTGCCCCCATGCTCGGCTTGAGGAGATAATGTTTTTAAAATATTTTTTATTCATTTTAATGAGGAAAAAGATAAAATAGCAATGAAACAGTTTCAAAACAAGTTAGGATGGTTACAATAATTAATCCCATGCATATGGTTGTTTGAGAAGATTCTTTTACGAAGCTCTGCAATGTAATGCATGGAGTGGTGCTCCCTCCCCTCATGGTGCAGCCATGTTCAAAGCCCTGGAAAGTGTGGGTGTGGCCTGATTTGCAGATTAAGGATCCTAGGATGAGACCATCTTTATCATACACATAGGTGGTAAATCCAGTGGAAAGTGTCCTCATAAGAGAAAAGCAGAAAGAGAGAGAGAGAGAGAGAGAGAGAGAGGTCTAAATCACAGAGAAGAAGCCATAAGCAGATAGAAGCAGTAAGGCAGACCCCAAGCCAAGGAATGACAGAGCACCAAAAAATCAAGAGATACCAGGAAGGATTTTCCTCTAGCGCCTTCAGAGGATGGAGAGCCGACACCTTGACTTAGGATTCCTGATGTCCGAAACTGTGAGAGAACACATTTCTTATTGTTAAGTCACCAACTTTGTGTTAGTTCTTAGAGCAGCCATGGAAACGCTACTTGAGAAGATACTTCCTTTCTCGGGAACCTTCTCAGAGTCTGAAGGACCTGTCCAGAAAAAAGGAAAACACCTGTAGCTTTCAAGCTGTCACAGAATCATAAAGAAATAGAAGGTGAGGATCGTTAGGCAGTAGAAAAACCTGAAGAGGTGATTAAGGAATTAGTCAGCCAAGAAAATGTGACACGCTCTGTGGCATCACTGACAGGCCTAAAACCTACAAAGAAGCCTGAGGGGTGGAAATGTCCTTGGGTAACTGGGGTGGCCATCTTGGATCTCAGTGAGGCAGGAAGGAGGCTGCTGCATAGCACAGCACTGGGAGTTATCCCGGGGACTAGGCTTTCCTGTCTTCCTGGAAAGAGATGTCTGCTTATCTTTCAGGCCCTCTGCTTCCTGAAAATACAGTGGTGTTCCAGCTCTGAGGATCCAGGTATGGACTAAGTTATTCATGGCTGTAACACTCATAACTTTTTAAAAAGCACAATCTCTGATGTGGTCGTAAAGGGACAGTGAATATGCACGAACAACTAAAAGAAGTCCTTTTGAGCCTACATGGGATTATTTCTTTCTATCACTCAAAGTAGGCTCTGGATTATGCTATAGAAATAGACAACGTCTGCATCTTGGTAGTTTATAGCAATAGAAGTTGTTGGGCTGAACTGCGCCCCCTCCCCCTGCCCCAGAGCTCATATGCTGCTGTCCTAAACCCTCAGAATATGGCCATAGTTGGAAATAGAGAATTTAAGAAGTAATTAGATTAAAATAAAAGCCAGACCCTCATCCAATATGCCTGATATTTTTATAAGAAGAGGAAATTGTAAATACAAATACACCTAGAGGAAGATAACATGGAGATAAAGGGAGAAGATGGCCATCTATAAGTCTTGGAGAAAATTGGGACCCCTTCTTTATAGCCTGTAAAGATAAGTAATTAGCAGCATCTCAAGAGGTGAAGAGCAATAAACAAAGCCCAGGGAGAGCTGTGGTCTGTTACTAGGGAATTCCAGAAAGCTGAGATTCAAGGAGAAAGATAACAGCTTACCCTGAAGACTTTCTGTTAGCTGTCCCCTCCCTTGCTTTTTAATATTTATTTATTTATTTACTTTTGAGACAAAGTCTTTTATGCAGTTCAGGCTGGCCTTGAGCTCACTTTTGTAGCCCAGGCTGGTCTCGAACTCACATCAGTCCTCCTGCCTCAGCCTCCCAAGTGCTGGGATTACAGGCGTGTGCCATCATGCCCAGCTCTCCTCCCTTGCTTGAAACCTTTCTAATTAGGATGTATGTGAACCTAGCATTGGACAAGTGGAGGTCAGAGACTGTAGCCCTTCTTTTTTTGTTTGTTTGTTTTTTTTCTTTTTGAGACAGGGTCTCGCTATGCAGTTGAGGCTGGCCTTGAGCTCACTTTTGTAGCCCAGGCTGGTCTCAAACTCGCACCAATCCTCCTGCCTCAGCCTCCTGAGTGCTGGGATTACAGGCGTGAGCCACCACGCCCAGCATTGTAGCCCTTCTTTACTAAAGTGATTATGCACCTGAGCACATTTCTTAGCCCTAAATAAAAGTGAGACACTTCTGAAGGTCAGGGCTCACTTCGAGAGAAGTAAATCTCAGTGAGAACGCTGAAGCTAGATTCTTCTGGCCTTCTTGTCGTTTCTTTGGGCACTGACTCATAACCTACAACAATAGCCGTTAGGAGCAGCAGAGCTGCTAACATTTTGCTCTCCGACTCCTAATCTCTAGAAGCGTGACAATGTGAATTTCTACTCTGCAAGCACCGCAGTCTGTAGCACTTTGTCACAGAGTCCTAACAGTATTTGACTACAATGACTTTGTGACCTTTGGTCATTGCCTTGTCTCAGGTTCCCAGAACTAGATTATGCCCTACATGCTAATAGATGGTTAATATTTTTTTTTTTGGCTAATTTATGTTGAATTAGTGCCACAATAATGAAATTAAGGCTGCCATTGAGTCGCTGTTTGTCTTAGGGAGATATCCCTCTCTTTAACATTGTATCTTTAAATAATTTCTCTAATTTAACCATTGCTGAAGTGGGAAACTCTGCTCAGGCACTGGCAAAAACAATGACAAAGCCTCAGGTCTTCAGTGGGAGCTGAGCTCCGAGGTCAGTCTCAACTGTGCCCCTTGGGGCATTTTCTCATCATACTGTTCCTTTTCTTTATGGGTATTTATAATAGTTGAGGTCTGGGACCGGTGAAATAGCTCAGTGGACTAGCACCTGCTTGGGCAAGCACAGGGACTGGGTTCCGTTCTGCCATCATATGCCATCCTGGCTCCACCCCTGGGTGTGTTGAGCTGGTCACCAAGACCAAGCATGGTGGCACAGGCCTGTAACCCTAGCACTGGAGAGGCTGCAAGCAGGAGGGAGGATCACTACAAGTCTGAGCTATGCAGTGAGACCCTGCACCAAATACATAAAAAAAAAAAAAAAAAAAAGTTGAGCTCTGTTGTGTTCAAGGTTGTTTTATGTCTGTGCCCCCAGCCCTTGCTCACACCGTGTTGGCTCCGCAGTGCCTCCTCTGCTTCCCACACAGCACGCCCAGCATCCAGCACACTTGCTGGTGTATACTGCACCGTCACATCAGTAAATCAATGAAAGAGCAGAGGAGTGCCAGGGCCAGGGAATGAAACGGGGAGCTGCTAAGCTAGACTTAAGCCAGGGAAGGCATCCATCAGGACAGCATCAGGCTGACCCTCCAGGGAGAACTGTCTGTTAGAGAGGCAGGTAGGGCACATGCCTCCACATGGAGGACACGGCTCTGGGCAATTCCTCTGGGCAGAGAAACCAAGTAGTAAATTGGCACCAGAACTGCTTCAGTTTGACTCTCCAGAATGCTGTCAAAGCCTAGAGAGCCGCAGGGTTAGCACCATTCTGGAAACACTGTAGGAAATTTAATTTTGTTGTTGTTTTATAGGTGCAACATGGTTAAAGTCATCATCCAATCCCTTGTGCCCCATCAAACAATTCAGTATCTAATGTTCAACTGACTTTTAAGAAGAAGCAGTATGTTTATATTGTTCCAAGTCAATCAGTTTGGGGTGTGCTATTACAGCAGGTGCAGGAAACTGACGTGGAAGTACGGAATACTAACAGAGGTGTCCTGTACACGAGCCACACCTTTCTCATTTGACTTTTCCCAGAACTAGGTGTGGCTAGTAAATTTTATTGCCTCACATATCAATTGCATGAGAAAGACACTGGAGCAGGATGTGCCAGGCTTTGTAAAATCAAGCAGGAAATCAGGGTGAGGCAGCCCGTGCCAGGGTTAAATCTGCCCTTCTCTTAGAACATGTGCTAGATACAGATGGTCCAGACAGATGTGGGAGACATGATTTCTAGGTGGACAGTGGGCTCAAGTCCCTTTCAAACACTATTCTCATTCAACCCACTTACCTGAAAAAGTACTAGGATCATGTGGCTAAAGTAGGAAGGGAGCCTTACCAGGACCCCGGGAGTCTCATTGTTCCTAGTGCTTTCTAGGTTTTCTTTTTTTTTAATCTACCTTGTATGGCCCAGTAGGTCGTGTAATCTCAGGCCTTTGTTTCTCAGGCTGTATGTGCTGAATAGCTATGTCAGTTACTCTTCTCTTGTTGCTGAGACAAAAAGCCCGATCCCCAAAATTAAGAGTGGAAAGGTTTGTTTAGCTTGCAGTGTGTAGAGGCTTCAGTCCTGATCAGCTAGCTCCAAGGCAGGATGGCTTGGTAGAGGGGCAGCTGTTCCTGGCTTCAGAAAAGCCTCTTTTTCTCTCTTATACTATTTGCAGACTATCTGCTCTCAAGTGGGTGCAGCACTCAAATCCTCAATACTGGCACTAAACAATGAACCAGTCAGAAACTCTAGATCCAGTTGTCTCTGAAAAGCCTGCCCCATGCCTACATGATGCTTTGCAGGACACTCAGACACAGACATAACAATAGCCAAATCCAAATCAAAGCTGAGGTCTCAGAGTGGGTCAAAACAAATATAATCAGTGTATTCAAAATCACAGGTCTCAGACCCAGCACCTTCATATACCTGAGTTGAGAGGAGAAGAGGTTTCTGGAACCCTGACAATGAGGCGCCTGGATGGCCAGATCATGACAGAGTCATGAAACACAGGGCATACTCTTCTGCCTCCCACCGCAGACCACGCACAGAGGTGAAGGCCCTAGGGAAGTCTCAGAGTTCTCATCGTGTGTGCTCCCACGCCTCAGGGGCTCAGCCAAGTCTCCAGCCCTCCAGAAGGCCTCTCCTAACTCAGTTTCCAAAGGTTTCCTAGTCTGGGAAGACTGAAAATTCCTAAAGAGACTGATTTATATGGCCTAGAGTGGGTCAGCCATCAGCGCCTCTTGAAAAACTTTCCAGGTGACTCTAGTGTGCTAGTGAGGTTGATGCCCCGGGACTGGCAGTGGTTTTAAGATATTTCCTGCTCTCTTGTCTTCCTTTATTTTATCTCAACAAATTATGAGAAACCATGCCCTCACCCCCTTTATGTGTCATAAGCTTAAGTAAGTTAAGTAACTGCACAGGATGGCTATTTCTGGCATGTCATAAATATTATACTGTACTCGATCTTAGCCAAAAGGCTGAGAAGCAATATAAATATTATAAAGATAGTTATTCAAAGATAGAGCTACTTTACATTTATTATTTAAATATATCCAATGATATCTATACCTAATAGTGATTTGATAGTAGTATCTATTTAAAAATTCACAAACTTCCTTATAAAAGCACAGAATTTTACTGTACTTCTTTTTCTCCTTCAATGGACATTTTATTGTCTTTTCCTAAGGAAATATTATTCTAATGTAATGTACTTTATGCTCCAAAGCCTGTTGTTGAATAGCTTCTTTTTCTTCTTTGCTACAAAAATATCTACATAAAAAAAATGAAGTGTCTTTTTTTTTCTTTGTGGTATTGAGAATTGAGCCTGTGAGGCAGGCTCTATACCACTGAGCTACATCCGTAGCCCCTAAGGTGAAATACTACAGAGATTTTTTTTTTTAACCGTGTTCTCAAGACTCTCAATGTTAAACAGTTTCTCTTGGATATCACAAAGGCTATTCTTAGTACACATTTGCCAACACGACATAAAGATATCACAAATTATTAAATGTGACAGTAATTATTAAACAGAAAAAGTAAAATTGTTTTGAAATGCTCTATTCAAGGAGGTATTTATTGATACAGTTTCTCAGTAAGTTCATTTGTGTGGAATAAGTGACAATGTCAACAATTTTCTCTTTTTCTTCTTTTATTTTAAAGAGAAAAATAATGACGCAAAATTATAAAACAAGATCACAGAAGAGTAACAATGGTTACTACATTCCTTATTGTTGTCTTCAAAGTAGTTGCTCAGATTATAAGATAAAGGCATAGAAATGGATTGAATGACATAAACATGAAATTTCCTTTTCAATGAAGTAACATAAATTAGTATTATAGCTACAAACATATCTCTTTTCCTTCTCCCTTCTCTTTTCTTCCATTCCAGGTTCCTAGTGTGTGTTCTCAGATTCCTATTTTTGGATCTGGTCTTTCTTTGAATTTGGGGGATCTGATGTTTTTCAATTGTTTATTTATTCTGGAGAGAAGTCTTTCATCTGAGCCACAGACAAAATCTTTCCCACTCTGCGAATTCTCTTTTTACTCAGGCCATGATTTCTTTTGATGTGTGAAAACTTTGAATAAGATGAGATTCCAGATGTTCATTATTGGGGGTACTGCCAGTGCAGTTTAGTTTCTGTTCATGAACTATGTCTTTAAGATTTCTACCTACTTTCTCTTTCAGTAGATTTGGTGTTTCTGTTTTAAGATGTAAATATTTGATCCATCTTGACTTTACTTCAGTGTATGGTGATAGACATGGATCTAGTCTTAGTCTTTAACATGTGGAAAGCCAGTTTTGTTTTTTCAATATGATTTATTAAAGAGGCCATCTTTCTTCTGATAGACATGTTTAGATGAATGTGTTTCTAGCTAAGTATGTACCTTCTAGTTTGTTCCACTGTTCTTCAGGTGTGTTTTGTTCACAGTACCATGCTGATTTTATCACAGTGGCTTTGTAGTATAGTTTCAAATCAGGCATTGTGGTGCTTCCTACTTTGCCTTTGTTGCCCAGGACTGCTTTGCTTTTCCAGGTCTCCTGCAGTCCTAAATGAATTTTAGAAATGTTTTCTCTAGTTCTGTGAGATATGCTAATGGTATTTTGATTAGGATTGCATCAAACCTATATGACTATTCTGGGAGTATGACCATTTCACAATGATAGTTCTCCCTATCCATGAGCAAGGTATATCTTTCCATTTTCTAATATCCTCTTCACTTTCCTTTTGCAGAGTAGTACAATTTTCAATGTATAGATCCTTTATTTCCTTTGATAGATTGATTCTTATCTACTTCATTTTTTTGATGCTATCGTGAAAGCTGTGGTTTCTTTAATTTCTCAGTTTGTCTAATTGCTTTGGCTAATGTTTCCAGAGCTATATTGAATTGGAATGGTGACATTGCAGATCCTTGTCTCCTTCCTGGTTTTAGAGTGAAAGCTTCTGGTTTTTGTCCATTTAGTATGATGTTTACTATTGGTTTGTCATAGATGACGTTAATCAGGTTGAGGTAAAAACTATCTATGCTAATTTTTGTAGAGTTTTTATCATGCATGTGCACTGCATATTGTCAGAAGCTTTTTCTGTACCTACTAAGATGATCTTGTAATTTTTGTCTTCGGCTCTGTTGATTTGTTTCATTATATTTATTGATTTTTGTATTTGTCCTATCCCTGCATTCCTGGGATGAATCCCAGTTTGTCATGGTGATAATCTTCCTGATGATTTGCTGTATTTTGTTTGTTAGTATATATTTCTTTAATGTATTTGGCACAGGGTCTCACTATGCAGTTCAGACTTGTACTGACCCTCTTGTGCCGGTATTATAGGTGTGCATCATCACTCCTGGTATCAGTGTCAGGCTCAGTGAACCTGGAGGTGGGGCTGGTGTGGCGTGTGGTGCCAGGGATTGAAACTTGGTCCTTGTGCTTGCCTAAGTGGGTGCTTAGTCCACTGAGCTACCTTGATGGCCCTGTTTGCTAGTATCTTATTGAGTATTTTTTCATCTATATTCTTTAGGAAAATTGGCCTATTGTACTCATTTTTGGTTGTGTTTTTTCTCTGGTTTTGGTGTCAGGGTAATACTTGACTCCAGAAATGAGGTAGAGAAAATTGCTTCCATTTCAATTTATTTAAATAATTTGAGGAATATTGGCATTAATCTCTAAACTGTTTGTAGAATTCAGCAGTGAATCCATCAGTTCCTGAGCTTTTCTTTGTTTGAAAGTTTTTAATTACATTTCAATCTCTTGAACTGATATTGGCTTATTTACTATTTTATATCTTCTTGCATTAACTTGGCAATTGGCACATTTCCAGGAATCTGTCCATGTCTTCTGTGTTTTACAACCTATGAGAGTAAAGATTTTTGAGGTAGATATTGATGACTTTCTGATTTTCCACAGGATCTGTAGTGATTACACTCTTTGTATTCCTCAGGGCATAGATTTGAGTCTTTCCTATTCTTTATGGATAAGGTTGGCTAGAGGTTTAATCACATTATTTATTCTTTCAAAGAAACAACTCTTTGATTCACTAGTCCTTTGTATCATTTTCCTAATCTCCATTGCATAAATTTCTGCTCTGATCTTTGTAGTTTTCTTCCTTGTATGAATTTTGGGCTTCTTTTGCACTTTGTTTTCTAGAAGGTTGACATGCAACACTAGGTTGTTTATTTATGCTCCTGGTATTCTGTTTTTTATTATTATTATTTTAGGGAAGGGTCTATAGGGTGTTCTGGATCTCACTACTAGGTCGGACTCGTGGTGATCCACCTACTTGAAGCCTCCCAAGAGCTGGGATTACAGGCTCATACCACCTCACCCAGTCTCAGTTGCTGTCTCAGTGCACCCTGGAGGCAGGGCTGGCATGGCAGGACCCAGGATCAAACCCCCGCCCCTGTGCCTACTTGCAGGCACTTTCGTCTGCTGAGCTATTTGGCTGGCCCTTGCTCCTTTTATTCTAATGTGAGAATTCGCCACTCTAAATTTCCCCCTTAGGGTTGCTATCATGGTATACCACAAGTAACAATAAGTTTTTATTTCCATTTTCTTTTAATGGTAGATATTATTTAATTTCTTTAATTCATCTAGTACCCACTCATTGTTCAGGAGGATTTTATTAAATTCACATGTGTTTCTGCCGTTTCTTTTTTCTTTAATTTCTAATTTAATTGCAGTGTGGTAAGGTAATATACACGGGATAATGTTAGCTCTTCTGCATTTATTAGGCATGTTCTGTGGGCTAGTATGTAATATATATATATATATATATATATATATATATAT
>PVJA010013694.1:0-13328 GCA_004027025.1 Myocastor coypus | reverse complement strand
TTGAGCTCACTTTTGTAGCCCAGGCTGGTCTTGAACTCGCACCAATCCTCTTGCCTCAGTCTCCCGAGTGCTGGTATTACAGGTGTGAGCCACCACGCCCGGCTGGTATATTTTAAAGAACATCCCATGGGCAGCTCAGAAGAATATATTTCCTGATGTTTTGGGGGTGGAACACTGCTACTAAGTCCATTTGTTCACAGGTTCCATTCAGTTCTGATATTTCTTTGCTAATATTTTGTCTAGTTTATTTATCATTTGTTAAAATTGGATATTAATATTCCCCATTATGATTGTTTTATTACTTGTCTGATTTTTCATGTCTATTAATATTTGTTTGTATAGTTAGATGGTCTGTTCCCTTATTTGGTGCATAAATATTTATGATTGTTATCTCTTCCTCTTTTTTTCCTCTAACAAGTATACAGTGACCTTCTTTATCTATTTTACTCATGCTTGGTTGAAAATTTACATTGCCTGCAAACAGAATAGCTACCCCTGTGGGGTTTTGGGAGGGGGGTTGGGGTGGGAGTTCCCTTTGCTTGGAAGATTATCTCCCATCCTTTGACTTTCAGTCTACAGGTTTCTTTTTCATTTAAATGTGTTTCCTACTGGGTGCGGTGGTGCTCGCCTGTAATCCCAGCACTTGGGAGGCTGAGGCAGGAGGATCAGTGCAAGTTCGAGCCCAGCCTGGGCTACAAAAGTGAACTCAAGGCCAGCCTGAACTGCATAGTGAGACCCTGTCTCAAAAAGACACAAACAAGTAAATAAATAAATAAATAAATAAATGTGTTTCCTGAATATGCTTTATTGTTGGATCTTGTTTCTTAATCTTCTCTACCAATCTGTTACTTTAGATTGGTGAATTGAGGTTCTTGACATTAATGGTTATAACTGATAGGTGAAGGATTTTTTTTTTTTTTGGCTGGCTCAGGCTGCCTTAAGTGTGAGTCTGGGGATTGAACCACTGTTTCCTGTGCCTGAGTGGGATTGCTCACACAGGCGCTTAAACCACTGAGCTAATCCAAAAGCCACCAGTTATAACTGATGTGTGTTGGCTTATCTTTGTAATTTTTTCCCTGCTATTGGTTCCCTGTTTCTCCCTTGTTTAATTGCTTGCCCTATATGGTGGCTTCTTCTTAATATTGTTCTTGGTATTATGGTCATTGTTATCTCTGTCTAGAATATCTTTCAGTACTCTGTAGAATTGGGTTGCTGGTCATGAATTTCTTCAGTTGTTCTTTGGAATGGAAGTATCTCATTTCTGTATTGATTTTGAAATTCAGAGTACATCACTATGGGTTAGAAGTTGTTTTATTTCAGGACTTGAAGTACTTCACTCCCTTGTTCTTGTCTTTGCATTGAGAAATCTGCCATTATTCTGATGAGTTTCCCTCTACCGATGAGCTGGGTTTTTTTGTGTTTGTTTGTTTGTTTTTTCTCTAACAGCTTTTAATATTCTTTACTTTGGCTGACTTTCTGGCATCTTGATTATTACATGTTTGTGTGCAGGTTTTTTTTCCTCATTACTGTTTGAAGTTCTATATGCTTTATTTATTTGTATGTTTATTTCTTTAGAGTTTTATTCTATCTATCTATCTATCTATCTATCTATCTATCTATCTATCTATCATCTATCATCTATCTATCTATTACAGTACCAAGGATCAAGTTCAGGACCTTGCACTTGCCAGGCAAGTTCTTATTCCTCTGAGATAGCTCTCTGCCTCTCATATGTCTAATTCTTTATTCATGTTTGAGAAATTTTCTGCTAATATTTCTGTGAACAGTTTTTGTTATGGCATTTATGCTATCTCTTAACTTTCTCACTGACCCCAATCAATACTATGTTATTTTTCTTTGTATAATCATGTAGCTTTTGGATTTTGGATTGATTTTTTTTTTTTCTTGGTCTCTTGCTACTTTTAAGATTTCTTTCTTTCTTTCTTTCTTTCTGTTTTCTTTTTCTTTTCTTTTCTTTTCTTTCTTTTTTTTTTTTTTTTTTTTTTTTTTTTTTTTTTTTTTTTTTTTTTTTTTTTTTTTTTTTTTTTTTTTTTTTTTTTTTTTTGTCTTTTAGAGACAGGGTCCCTATGCAGTTCAGGCTGGCCTTGAGCTCACTTTTGTACCCCAGGCTGGTCTTGAACTCACACCGATCCTCCTGCCTCAGCCTCCCAAGTGATGGGATTACAGGCTTGTGCCACTATGCCTGGCCCTAAGATATCTTTCTTTTCATGATCACTACCTACAATTCTGTTTTCATGATCTGAAATTCTATCCTCCCCTTCATTCAATCTACTGCATGTACTTTCAGTGGAGGTTTTAATTTCTTGGGTTTCTGTTTGCATGTTTCATTGATTCCATTTCTTTCATATATTGGGCATTTTTTGTTTCTATCATTTTTCTAAGCTCATTTATTCTTTTACCTGTGTCTTCCAATGTCTTTGATTTTAAGCATCATTTGTTTTTGTACCTGACAGATTATTTTTCTCCACAGTTTTTTACACTTGTTTTTTTTTTTTTTCCAGTTCTGTTACTATGATTTCAGAGAGTTCTAGTGCTTGGCTTTCAACCTCATCTATTTAATTGTGTTCTGAGCTTGTTCTTGGTTGACGGAGGGACTGGGGTCACTTTTGCTTCAGTGTCTTGTCATTTTATATTTTTTCTTCCTTTTTTTACTTTTTTTTTCTTTTTGTCTTTTTGAGACAGGGTCTTGCTATGCAGTTGAGGCTGGCCTTGAGCTCACTTTTGAAGCCCAGGCTGGTCTCGAACTCACATCAGTCCTCCTGCCTCAGCCTCCCCAGTGCTGGAATTACAGGCATGTGCCACCAACGCCTGGCTTCTTTTTTTACTTTTTAAAGATTGTAATACTAAGATAAAATGTCATGTCATGTCTTATAAGTAGATTGTAAGTGCAAGATACAGTATACATCTTAAAACAAAAATTAAAATTTAAAATATTCAGAAAATTAATTAAATATTAATTCAAAATTAAATATTTCAAAACAATTTAACAAAGAATAAGTTTTCATAATAGTAAAAAATTACTAAGCATAAAACATGACATAAGTACAGGAATGGCAAATATATGACCAGCACTTCTAACAGTTTGGGGATAGGATACCACACAAAGTCCTAATATGTAATGGACATAGACAATGTCCATGATGCTTACTGGTGGCCAGGTGTCACTTGTGGGACTGAGCTACTGCTATTTACTTGATAATCACTCTATAGATCCAGACAGAATCATGACCCTTAAGGTGCAGGAGAAGTCCATTTATAGAATATGCTGATAGAAATACTTTGCTGCTGTATACGAAAGAATAATTGAAAGACTGCTGTTGTATACCTCTTTTTCTCCTATGTTTAATTGTTTGCCCTATTTGGTGGGTTCTTTCCATTCTCCTTCATGCAGTTGTGGTCATTTAGATACCTCTCTAGAATAACTTTTAGTAGTCTGTGTAGAGTTGAGTTTGTCATCATGAAATTCTTTTTTTTTTTTTTTTTTTTTCATGAAATTCTTTAGTTGTCCTTTGTCACGGAAATATTTCACTTCTCCAGTAAACTTGAAAGAAAGTTTTGCAGGGTATATCATTCTGGGTTGGAATTTGTTTTCTTGCAAGACTTGAAGTACTTTGCTCCATGCTTTTATTGAGTTGATGGTTTGTGAAGAGAAATGTGCCATTATTCAGATGAGTTTGCCTTTAAATGTGATCTTTCTTTTCTCTAGTGTCTTTTAGTGTACTGTTCCTGTGCTGAATTTCTGGGATCTTGGTTATTATATGTCTTGGTGTGCTTTTAATTAGGTTAACGTTATGTGCAGTTCTATATGCTTCAGTTAATGGATGTCAGAATATTTTCACATATTTGGGAAGTTTTCTGCTATTAATTCTGCCCATATTCTTTTTATATCATTTGTATTGACTCTTTCTCATTTATGCCTATTAGTCTCATGCTGCTCATCTTTGCATTGTCCTGCAGATATTGAATTATTTTTTCTGACATACTGGTTGTTTTTAAGAGATCTTTTTTTAACTTTTCACTAACTGCAATGGCGTCTTCAAGGTCTGAAAGCCTATTATCACTTTCACTGAAATGGTTTTGCCAGCTTGTGGTTGAGGTTTTAATTTCTTGTATAGCACTTTTTTACAAAATTTTATTTATTTATTTATTTTTCTTGTTTCAGAGCCTTTGTTTATTCACTCGTTTTTATGGCCGGCTCAGCCCGCCCCGAGGGCAGGGCTGGCGCAGCATGTGGTGCCGGGGATCGAACCGAGGTCCCTGAAGCCACCCAAGCTTTCCCAATCAGGTGCTTTAAACTACTGAGCCATCCCACTGGGCCCCTTGTATAGCACTTTGAATGTGCTTCATACATTCTATTTCTTTCCTATATTGCTCATTCATGAATTACATCATTTTTCTATTCTCTTTTTTAATTGATTTCTTTAAGAGTATTTAGAACTTCTTTCATTCTAGTTATCATTTCCATTTTTACTTCAGAAATTATTTCTAATCTGATTTCCTCTATTCCTTTCTGCAGTTGTTTCTTTACTTCAGAAGTTATTATCTCAGAGATTTCAGGTGTGTGATTTTTCATTTCTACCATGATATTGTCTCCTGTATTTGTTCTGGGTGGGCTTGGTGCCTGAAAGTGCATTTTGTTCCTTCTCTTTGTCATTTTTTATAAGTCTGACTTCTAACTTTTAGTGTAGAACTTTCGTAGAATTCTTACCTGAGGACCAGGTCTGGATCTACCAAGTTCAAACTCACCCAAGTGGGTATGGCTTGGGTCTGGTTGCTGTGCTCCACTTCTTCCTGCTGGAGCCCTTGGAGGTGAACCTGTGTTGCCCCTCTGGCAAGATGTTCTGCCCCTGGATCAGCTGGATGAGTCTTGCCTCTATCACCTGCACAGGGAGCTCTACCTCAGGGTTGTACCCCAGGTCATCTCACTCACACACTGGGCCTGGGTTCTGGGTCAAATGAGGACTGGGTCAGTCCTGGGTTGGGTCACTCACATCCTGGGTTTGGGCTCTGGGTCAAATAAGGACTGGGAAGGCCCCCATTTCTCTTCTTTTCTTTTATTGTGTTTTCTATGTTGATGGTTGCTGATTTCGTTTTCTTTTTTTGGTACCAGGAATCAAACTTGGGACCTTGCACTTGCCAGGTAGGTATGCGTGCTGCTGAACTATATCTTTGGCTCTGCGATTTCTTTTTTCTTTTTTTAAAAGACAGGCTGAAATTTGTAACTTCATAAGCAAAAACAATATAATAATAGCCCATTTATAATTAATTCCTCCACAGGAAGAACAATCTGCTGCTCACACTGTGATGAGGACAGACCCAGCTGACCACACTGGATACTTGCCACAACCACGAGGCCAGGGCTCTGTCCTTTCCCCACCTCTCCATGCCAAGCTGATGCCACCTCCTGCAAGGCAGTTACACATGGGAGGCTCAGGGTGTGTCTCTCACTGACCTGCTAACACAGCAAGGGTAAGTTCACCCTTCCGCTCCTCACGATTTCTTATGATAGCTTGATCAGTATTATTGGGTTTCCCTATGAGATGTCTGGTCTATGTCCTTACATCTTATAGCTATATGTCCTCTATATCTAGGTGGCTCTTTATAGCCACTCCAAGAACCTACCTTCTCAATTGGTAAAGGATGCAAAATTAGTATGTGATTTAATGCTCAACCCTTTGGTACTGAGTTGTAGTGGTGATAACAACACCATATAGGCCCAGCATTGTCATATAGGGGTGGAAAATTGATTATAACACATATGACATCCTGACTAAAGTGGTACAGTGAGTAATAACAAGAGCTTCCAGTCGACTACTGACCAACTATGAGAACCATTAATCTGCTACCTCTAACCACAGGAGCAAACTATTTAATTTTTGGTGCCAAAAATAAAAAAGTAAAAGTAAAAAATTTTCTAACAAAATCAAATATATGCCATGTACTTGTATGGGATGACTTTCTCCTTAGTGTACTGATTTTATCATTTTATGGGGAGCAGTGGGGATTTATGGTTAGGGGACAGGAGAAGGTGATGAATGAGGTCAAATACAATACAGTCAAGGCTGAAGGTCAAAGGATGATCATCTCAGTTAAGGGAAACTGGAGGACACTGGAGGGAAAGAATGAAATACAATGGGAAGTAATAATCAGAAAGGGAAGAGACAAGGGCTAAGTAGATAGCTCAGTAGCGTACGAGCCTACCTGGAAAGCATAAGGTCCTGAGTTTAATCCCCAATACAAAGAAAGAAAGAAAGAAACTAAGAAGGAAAGAAAAAGGAGGAGAAGAAGACGAGGAGGAGAAGGAGGGGGAAGAGGAAGAGACAATGTTTACTTACTTGAAAGTGTAAGTTCAGAAAGGAGTTCGGTAAAGAGAGAAAGAAGATCAATAAAAGACAATAAAAAAAGATAGTTAAGAATTCTAAAGTGAAAAAAAGAAGGAAAAAAGGAAAGGAGAAGTAGAAAAGAAGGAAAGACTGAAAGGAAGAAAACTCAATAAAAAAGAGAGAATAGAAAGAAAAATTCAAAGCCACAACTAACTACAAAATATAAGATAAACAAGTGGACTTCTAACCAGAGTGGAAAAGCATAGCCCACCAGACAATGCTTACGGTTGGCTGTTTCTAGTTCTGTGAGTCCATGTCAGATCCCAGAAATGTGCTGTGTACTTCAGTCAGGTTTACCATGGAACTATGCTGGGTATGGAGCTGGTCTTGGCCTCTGCAGGAGGGCCCTGGGCTTGGACTTCTGCAGGTGGAGCTCTCCAGAGCTCACGACTGTCTGGCCCCTTGCTCTTGCTTCAGCCACTTCCTGCATTGCTGATCTCACTGATCATTCTGTGTGCCCTGACTGGCTGTTGTGGGCCTCCTGGGTTTTAGTTGGTCTGCCCTCCAAAGACATGTGTGTGCGCCCTTGAACAATGTGTGTGTGTGTGCGTGTGGTACTGGGAATGAGCTCAATGCTTTGAGCATTCTAAGCAAGCACTTCATCACTGAGCTATATCCCAGCTGTAATAATTTTATTTGTACCCTTAATTTTACAGCTCTAAGTGTTACAGACATTGAATTGCATGAATAAGGAGGCAGAACCAGAAAAATACTGCTTACAGCAGTAACATTCAATTTTTAAAGTCCCTTCTAAGGTGCACAACAAGAATCATATATTTTCATCTCTCCCTTGACAGCTCACTTAAGTACTTCTTCAGTTTTGCTCAAGGCGAGAACTAGCAACCACTCAACTTTTGAAAGGATTCATTACTCAGCCATTAGAGTCACTCATTTCTCTTACTTTCTATGAAGTATATGGGAAAACTTCCAAGTGACTTAATTATGTACACCAGCTACTCTTCGGAAATATATTTCTGTACTTGACATATACAGAAAGGTTAGAAAAACTAAAATATCATTAAAGTTAGCTTTTATCAACATTATTTAAAATAAACACAATTTAAATTTGCAATACTATTCAAGATTTGAATTTTAAAATACACAACTCTTAGACTATATGCTTAAATCAATAGATATTTCTCTCTTCCTCAAATCTTTGACATGACTAAGTTAGCTCCTTCATTGAACAGAGAACACCTGTCATGTAATCTAAAAGGCAAGGCCAGCCTTCATGATCAAACCAGGTTCTCTGTGATTAAAAAGCCCAGTTTTACTTTTTAAACTATACCATTTTGTTTCTTTGTGTCTACCGCAACAGGCTGTCAGACCCACACACAGGTCTGAGGCTGCATGAAACAGGGGTGGAAGAGCCTCAGGCTACCTTGAAGTCCCAGGAAGCCTCACCAAGGCCCTCAGAGGACCGCAGTCAAAGCTATCCATAGGGAGAGCAGCAGGTCTCCCAAAGCAGGTCTGCCTCAGTCTCCTTATCAAGCTCAGTCACTGGCTGGGAGCAGCCCATGGGAAGGGTACCAATGGGTCTGTGCACCTTGTGCAAGTGGATTCAGGGTGCAGTGCCTGGGCCACCTGGTCATCTGAGCTCCCCTTGTTGGAAATCTTCCAGAACCTGCTCAGTGCCATAGAGACAGTGTTTAAATGAAACTTGCCATCACTTCTGCTACCCTAGACACCATTTGTGACAAAAGCAAGATGACATGGGCCAAAACAGCTTATTTCCTATGCCAGCAATACAAGTATGACTATGTTTGATATTCACTTCATAAAATCACAGATCTTGTGTGTGTGTGTGTGTGTGTGTGTGTGTGTGTAACTGGGGATTGAACTCAGGTCCTTGCACTTACCATAGCTCTTGATCAAAGTATCAGATGTTATCCTTTCAGATCATCTCTGCTTGGCACCTAGGATGTTTTAATACCCCTGGGAAATATTCAGTCTGAGACTCATGATGGGGGACAGGATCTTTCTTTTTTAAAAATTTTATTTTAAAGAGAAAAAATAGCCACAAAATTTCATAACTAGGTGATAGGAAAGTAACAATGATTGATACATTGTGTATTGTTATCTTTAAATTAGTTGCTCAGAGTAAAAGGTACAGGCATTTAACTGTCCCAACACCATTAGCATAGACCTTTCTTTTCAATGAACTAAGAGAAAGCAGTAGTGTGACTATTGGGAGTGTGTACACGTATACATACATACATGTATGTACATTTGCCTTTCCCCTTCTTTTCTGCATCCCCCACCCCAGTTTTTCTTTCCTTTTGAACAGCGTCTTCCTATTTCATAATATTTATTGCACATTTGGATCTTAATTACTCTTTCAGCTTCTTACATTAGGGAAATAATATGATGTTGACACATGTCTCATTTTGCTTATGTTTTTTTTCTCATTTCACTTATGAGGACAGCCTCAATTTATTTTTTATTTTTTAAAGAGTTTTTTATTTTATTTTAATTTTTTCTTGTTTCAGAACTTTTCTTTGTTTGTTTGTTTGTTTGTTTGTTTTTATGGCCGGCTCAGCCTGTCCTCATGGCAGGGCTGGCACAGCATGTGGTGCCAGGGATTGAACCGTGGTCCCTGCAGCTGCCCAAGCTTTCCTAAAAAGGCGCTTTAGACCACTGAGCCATCCAGACTGAGGATTGAACTCAGGTTCTCACGTTTGCCAGACAAGCACTTATTCTACTGAGCTATCACCTCAGCCCTTCAATTTATATCTATTTACCTCTATAAAAGTCTTCTGCTTATTCTTTATGGATGAGTAGTACTCCATTGTACAAGAAGACATCTTTTTTTATCCATTCCTCAGTTGATGAGCACTTGGGTTGACTCTAAAATCTAGCTATTACAAACTGTACTGCTGTAAACATGGGTATACATATATCACTATGGTATCATGATGATATGTTTTTAAATTTTCTGGGGTGATAACCAGAAAGGGAATAGCTGAGTCAAATGAGACTTCCAATATTACATTTTTAAGAATCTCCAAACTGATATCCACAGTGGTTGTACCAGGCTGCACTCCCACCAACAGTGGAAAAGGGTCCCT
The DNA here is from genome assembly GCA_004027025.1 of Myocastor coypus. Classification (NCBI taxonomy): domain Eukaryota; kingdom Metazoa; phylum Chordata; class Mammalia; order Rodentia; family Myocastoridae; genus Myocastor; species Myocastor coypus. The sequence goes on along the minus strand of PVJA010013694.1, from coordinate 3,856 downwards.
TTTGCTCCACATGCATTTGTTACTGGTTGATTTCTTGATGATAGAAATTCTTTCTGGGATGAGATGGAATTTCAGTGCTGTTTTAATTTGCATCTCTCGAATGACCAATGATGTTGAACATTTTTTCATATAGTTATTTGCTGTTTGCATTTCTTCATCTGAGAAGTGTAGAAGTCTCAGATGCCCATTTTTAGTCTTCACATTTGGGAGTTCTGACATTTTGAGTTTTTACATGATCTTGATAGTAATTCTTTGTCTGAGGAACAGCTGGCAGGCATTCTTGCCACATTGTGGGTTGTCTCTTCACTCTGTTAGTGGTTTCTCATTTTTTTTAAATAGAGTAGTCTTTCCATTGAATTTCCATTCATTTCAGTGGAAAACTGGGAATGCTGGCAAAGGTCTGAAATCCCAGAACTCTGGGCGGCTGAGGCAAGACAACAAATTTATGCTCAGCCTGGGTAGTTTAGCAATTTTCCATGACTATATCTCAAAAAAGGGAGAGGGTTTTTTTTTTTTTAATTCCCACTATTAAATAGCTCAGAGGATTAAAGCACCTGCAAGCAGATGCAGGAGCCGAGAGTTTGATTCCCCAGCCTTCCCTGTCGGCCCTGCCCCTGGGGTGTGTTGAGACACAATTGAAACAGGGTGTGGTGGCATGTGCCTGTAATCCCAGCTTTTGGGAGGCTGTAAACAGGTAGATCACTATGAGTCCAATTTAGTAGAGAGACCCTGCACACCCTTGTAGACCCTTCCCTAAATTAAAAAAAAAAAAAAAAAACCCACCAAATTCCCAGTACTGACCCTTCAAATACTTTGCAACCAGAGTCATGGGAAGAATTAAGTTTGTTAATGAATATATATATATGAATATACATTACATGAAATATACTATATGAAACATAACATGCAATATAATATGTATATATAATGGTGGTCACTGACTAATAGCAACTTAATCTCTGCATTGATGTCAGACCCTGGTCCAAGGGTTGGCTCTTTTCAAGTATGTGTTCTATATGTTATCTAAATGAAATACATCTAAAAGAACATCCTGGGGCTGGGGAGATAGCTCCGAGGCACAAGTGCCTGCTGGGCATGTGCAAGGTCGTGAGTTCGAACCCTGGTCCCACAAAAAAAAAATAAAAAAATAAAATAAATAAATAAATAAATAAAAGAACATCTTTTTTTTTTTTTTTTTTTTTTTTTTTAAAAAAAAGAAACTCAATATTCCCAGGAGTAAAAGGCAAGGTCAAGATGTGACCTCATACCCTGAATTATCTACCTTGGAGGAATCTTCTGGAAGTGGAAGTTTCTAATCAAGTATTTTTTTTGATCAAGTACTAAGCCATCCTTATTGTAGTATTATAATTTATTAACACCTTTATTAATAAATTGCATAACTCTCCCATTACATGAACTCATGTAGCAAAATTCTTTTATTTTTTATGTATTTGGTACAGGGCCTACAAGGTCTACAGGGTTTCACTACATAGATCAGATTTGTAGTTTTCAGCCTCTCAAGTACTGGATTACCGGTGTGTGACACCACACCCAGTCTCAATCGCTGCCTCAGGGCTGGCAAGGCAAGCTAAGGGACTGTACCTGGCCATTGCACTACGTAGCACAATTCTATGAGATACCATAAAACAAGCTTATTAGTGGCTCAGAAAGGCTAAGAATAAGGGAATTAATAAAGGTGTTTGAGACAAATGGAAACAATAAAATAAGTAAAGATGTAATGGCCTAACCAAACTAATAAGGTAGATGTCATATATCAAAACTTAAACCTTGGTTACACAGGAAATTTATATTAAAGTCATCATGTTGGTTGACTGTCTTAGCCTGCTGGGTTGCTATAACAACACCACCAGCCCCACCAGCCCCATGAACTGGATGGCATATGAGAAACAGAGATTTACTTCTCAGAGTTCTGGGTCCAGGGAAGTCCCAACCAAGATGCCACTAGAATCAGGCCTGGGAAAGAGCCCTTTCCTTGTTCACACGTGGTACTTTCTGCTGCCCTTGCATGACGTCAGAGACTAGTTGTCTCCTTCAGGGTCTCTTTTTAAAAATGTATTAGTATATGTTTACATTATAGTACAGTGTCTGGTTATACACAGAATGCTTATTTAGGGATATCAACAGATCCTTGCTCATTTTCAATCCTTTATCCTTGCTTCTCTTTTTCCTCTCTCTGTTTATCTCCTTCCCTATCACCAAGAGTCTGTTATGTAGTTTCCTATAATTTCTCCTTTATTATACTTTTTTTTGGGTGGGACCAGGGTTTGAACTCATGATCTTGCACTTGCCAGGCAGGCACTTGTGCCACGGAGCTATCTCCCCAGCCCCTATTATACTTATTTATTTACTTCTATTTTGGGAGTGCAACATGTAGCCAAGGTATATGAAGCACTGTGATGATGCTCTGCATGTAAGAGCTTAATAAGGATGGGTGAAGGTTCATCAGCAATTGAAAAAGGAAATCAATTAAAAGGCAACTAAAACCCTAAAGTCCTCACTCAAAATAGGTTTCTCCTTCACTTAGAGATAGATCTGTAAGACTCCCAGCATTTCCACAAGGTGAAAATGAAGGACTGACCTTGCTCTAAGACTAGAAAAGAACAAATAAACTGAAAGCCAAGTAAGAAATAGCAGCCCTACTGAGCAGAGACCAAACTCTAAGGAGCAGCCTCTGAGACAGTTTCATACCAGGGCAAACTGACCCATCCAGCCCAGTTTCCCCAAAGGTATTATTGTATTAGAAGAACAGCCAGTATTTGACATTCGTAATGACTGAGTCATCAGCGAAGGTGAATTTTGTTCCCTCTCTGCTCTGCTGTATGAGGAGCCACAGGAGTCCTGGCAAGCCGCTAGGCTTGCATAATGCATAATGCCTGTTACAGGCTGCTCTCACCAGAACACGCTCTGTTTTGGGAAGCCGTGATGGGTTTAGTCGTCTGGAAAAACATTACTTTAAAGTTGATAGCAGATAGTGTTTCCTGAGGAAGCACTTCCTGAAAGGTGGATGCGAAGTGTCTCCTGTGGCCTTTTGTCCCCGTCTGCTGTTTCTCTGCCAGAAAAAAAAAAAAAAAAAAAAAAAAAAAAAAAAAAAAAAAAAAAAAAAAAAAAAAAAAAAAAAAAAAAAAAAAAAAAAAAAAAAAAAAACCTTTCTAGGAGCAAAGCAGGGTAGAAGTCCACAGCGCTCTCTGGAGAGCAGTGTCGCACTGAGCAAAGTGGTCCAAAGATAGACTGAGGAATTAAACTTTTGTTCATTTTTGTGAAGTAACCAAGGAAGTATATTTTTAAACAACATATGTTTAATTCTCCTAGAGAAGATTTCACTTTTTTTTTTTCAAGCAGGGAATTGTATTGCTCTGATTTGTGTAGGTTCTTGAACAAACAGAACATCTAGATTTGACTTTCTTTGGGATCAAGAGGGATCCTCAGACCCCATGCTCTAGGAATGCAAAATCTTTTAAGCCAGGTTACCCAGAATCACGTAAGTCTGAGTGTCCAGAACCCAGGGATGTGGGTTGCTACTCTCCACTGCAATGTTTTTTTATTGTTGTTGTTTGTTTGTTTTCTGAGGAGGCCACTAATGCCAGAACGTGCAGTGGGGGATCTTCCCTGAGCGCTCCTGCGGGCAGTCTCCCTAGCCCATTGTTAGCAGATGGAAACTCATGGAAAGGAAGGGCAAATGTTCCTTCCCCTCTGCCCTGACCGCCAGTCTCTGGAGCCACAGCAGCGTGTGGCTTGGGGGCAGCTTCATCTATCAGGAGTCATCAGCTATTCTTTGGGTAATATTAGCTTTTCCTTTCCTTTCCTTTCCTTTCCTTTCCTTTCCTTTCCTTTCCTT
>PVJA010013693.1:0-48993 GCA_004027025.1 Myocastor coypus | reverse complement strand
CTATGCAACATTAATAGGGAGGTGGGTCATGCCCACACACTGCACTCTATAGAATGATTGTCAGGACAATATGCAATATGTCAACTTTCAAAGAAAAAAAGGGGGAAAAGAAAAAAAAAAGTAATGTGGATTTAGAAAGGTTAATGTTTAGTTGTTTGATCAATCTTATATACCTATATGTATTAATCTAAACTGATCCAATGATTAAAATATGTAATATAACCATTGTTAAATTTAAACAATAAAAGAATTGAAAAAAAAAAACAAAAAAAAAAGCAAGAACAAAAATCAAAAACCGAGACAGAAACAGGGTAACATACAACAATACATATGTTACAGATTTTCAAAATAAAAATAGCTGATTAACAACTGTTGATATATTTTTATCATCAAGTCAGTTGCTCAGATTAACAGATATAGTTATGTAAGATTGGACATAAATTGAATATTAGCACTTGCCTTTGAGAAATCTTGAAGTTTTGTTCTTCTCTCTCTTTTTTTTCTTCTTTTCTTACCTTTTGGATAAAGTTTATTTTAAACAGAGTAGATATGACATTAGAAATGTAGTAGTAAAAATCAATATGACATTAGAAATCGTCTGCAATTAGAAGATCAAGATGACAGGCATTCAAGCATGGCATTTGTATTACACATTACTGTTCTCAATATGCATTTTCCATATCTTTTCTCCTTTCTCTCTTGTTCATTGTTTAATCCTTAGGTACATTTTCTTTCTGTTTTATGGTAGCTGTTACGCCTTTCACGTTTTATTTGTTCTTTCAGATTCTTATACCAGGGAGAGAATATGATATTTACATATATGGGTCTGATTTATTTCACGCATGAGTATAGCCTCTAGTTTCATTCACTTACCTATGAAGGCTTAGAGTTTGTCTTTCTTTATAGCTGAATAATACTCTGTTGTGTAAAAATACCACATCTTTTTCATCCATTCCCCAGATGATGGGCATATTAATTTCTTCCAAGATTTGGCTATGACAAATTATGCTGTTATAAATATGGGTACACATATGTCACTGTGGCATAATGTTTTCAGTTATTTTGGGAAAATACCCAGAAGGGGAATAGCTGGATTGAATGAGATTTCTAGATTTTTGAGGAGTCTCCACACTGATATCCAGAGTTGTTGTAACAGTCTATATACTCCCCAGCAGTGCAGAAGGGTTCCTTTTCCCCCATAGCCTCTGAAACATTTGTTATTAATTGATTCATTTAATTTGGCAGATGTTATTAATCAGCCATGTTCTTTCCAAGTGAACCTGCATGTGATTTACAGTTCTTGTAAGTACAGTACTCTAAATGGCCATTTGAAGGCAATTTATGTCAATTCATGTTGTGAAACATAATTAATTCTTTCATGTATCAGCTCTGGTGTAGTTGAGGTGTTTTGGAGCCACTTTGTTAGTGTGTATTTTTGTGTTGTACAAAATTTTCTTTTATTTGTATAGCTCCCTTTTCTTTTTTCTCCTTTAAAAGAATAAAAATATTAAAGAAAACATTGGAAGTGATACAGAATTTAACTAAAGAAAATAATAAAAATTCAACAATTATTGCTATATTGCATTACTGTCTTCAAATTAGTTGTTCAGCTTACCAGATATAAGCGTGCAAAATTGATCAAAAATTATAAAAAATATTAAAACGAGAGAGAAATTACATTAAGCATTAATTGTTCGTCTAAATAAACCAGTAAAAATCAGGAGTACAATTATCCACGCTATCATGCATGGATACATAAATGTAGCTTTTTGGGAGAGACTTCCCCTTCCATGCAGCCCACCAGAATGCCCCCCCCCTTTTTCTTTCGTCCTTTTCCCCATCCCAGTTGTTCCTTCCCCTTTGAATAGATTTTTTCTCTTTCACAATATCCATTGTACCTGACACATTTTATTTACTTTTACATTCTTATACTAGGGAGACGATACAATGATTACACATGTAGGTCTGAATTATTTCACTTATCAATATGGTCTCAAGTTGCATCTATTTAACTATAAAATACTCAAGTTCCGAATCATGCCACAGTGATATTCATGAAACTATGTTTATAGCAGCACAATTTGTCATAGTTAAATCTTGGAATGAACCCAAATGCCAGGAACTGAGGAATGCATGAAAATGAAGTGGTATTTTTACATAATGGATATTACTCAGCTATAAAAACGTTAGTGTGTATTCTTATGACCTACTTTAGTTTGTTTTATGTTGAAGCTTATGAGTTTATTGTTGTAGAAAGTTTTGTTTCTAGCAGTGATATCTAGTTAACATCTACTTTCCAGTGGTGTCCTCTGAAAGTGGCTAAGTATTGACCATTCTCTCTGTCCCAGGATCCAAAGAATTCCATCTATTTGAGAGAGAGATGGTGACCTTTTTGTTCTCCAAGAACAGTATTATTAATGACTTCAGGGTAAAGTATATAATGGTATGGCAAGAATTTATAACAATTCCTACATCACCTTGGATATAGCAATAAGACAGCAACATTTATAACAGTAAATAAAAACTGAATATAAACAAACGTTAAGGACCAAAATGTACCTATCTTGTCTACAGATAAGCAATGTGTAATTATATATGAGTACTAAGACAAATCATATATTGACCTATGGTACATATCTAGTAAATTGAATGTTATCACTATGAACAATAGCACAGTATTCAACAGCAATATCATAAATTTAGTTATGCATTTAAAGATTCATAACAAAATCAAAACAAAAATCAAAATAGCAAATATTGAAATAGTAATGAGCTGTGAAAACAAGGAGAGCACATTATGATGGAGGTCTTATTAAGGAATAAAAAGTAACTAGTAGAGATAGAGAACAGTCACTAGAAAGCATAACAAAAAGAAGAAAACTCATTTAATCCAGCTATCCCCCTACTGGGAATTTTCCCAAAAGAACTGAAAACATTATCACACTGATACTTGTGTTTCTATGTTTATAGCAACACAATTTGTGATGGCCAAATTTTTGAGACAAACAAAATGGCCATCATTCAATTAAGAATGGATGAAAAAGATGTGGTGTTTTTATACAAAAGAGTATTACACAGCAATAAAGAATAATAAACTCGAAGCCTTCATGTATAAGTGAATGCAACTTGAAGATACACTCATAAGTGAAAAAAAACAGACCCATATGTATAAATATCATTTAGTCTCCCTAGTATAAAACTCAAAAGAAAAAGTAAAAATGGAAAGACATAACACGGTTAAATGGAAAGTGAGAATTTAAGGATTAAACAACAAAGAGAGAGCAAAGAGAAGAGTTAGGAAATATGACAGGAACAAAACCATGCATTTATATACACAAGGTGGTAAAGACAATGGTCCTAAGAATCTCCATCGTGTTTGAACCTAGCAGTTATGTGGCAAACTTCTCACTTGGACTAACTGTAGATGCTGCTATATGTGAACTAAGCAACTACACTGAGGATAACAATGTGAAATCAGAAACTATGCTTGGAATACCTATCATTCTGGTCCTCTACATGTGCACTGCTTCTAATGTCATGTCACTTTTTGTTATTCTCTATATCAAGTAAATATTTGTTTAAAAAAGTAGTAAAACAGAATAAGAGACAATAAAAAATGCTATAGGATTATCCCACTACAGTATTGTATATGGTTAAATTCCTAAAATTCTGTGAAAAATACATAATTATATTTTTTCACATCTTATAAGGATTTAAAGTTTAGAAGATCAATGACTGTTGGAAAACACCTGTTCCATGTTATGCCTAAGGCATTTGATATTCAGACAGATACTGATGTTAAACTTAAGTGCCTATGTTAGCGAGTAATAATATCATTATTCTTCTCTTTTGGATAGTTAACAACTTAAGTTTGCAGAACTGAAATTTGGAAGAAAAAAAAGTGTGCGAGGGGGGGACACCCATTCTGGACCCCTCTTCATGTCGCTCTCTCGGATAGGAGGTTTCTTTCCCTCAATAAATATGTTCTGCTCATTAAAAAAAAGAAAAGAAAAAAAGTGTGCTACAATGATAGCCAATATTTTGGGCCTATCCCTATAAGTCAATGGTGTCCCAAATTTTCAGATCAAAGTGAATGTATGGCTACAGAGGGATGGGTTCAATGGTGTAGAGCATGCCTAATGAGAGTAACCTAGAGAGTAAACATTCTCTCACGTGTTCACAGAGAGCAAATTGGTTAAGCAATAGCCATGACTCATCCAGATGGCTAAAACTGACAAAAGATCTGTGAACTACTCTACATGGTTACAGGGAAAACCCTGAGATTTAACTCACTTTGTCAGCACAAAAGTTACATTGTTTGTTATATACGTCTTGTCTTATCTTGGTCTTAACCAGCCAGGAGAAAAGACTAACCACAAGATATATAAAGGAAGGCTATATTAATATGCTGAGCTATAAAAGGCTCAAGTGACGAACTTCAGGCATGACCATTTCTGCTCATAATCCACTACTATGGTGGACTCTTGAACTATATTGGGTCATTTTGGTGAATTCACGCACCTATGATATTTGAATAACAATGGAACACCTATCTCTGACTAAACAAAACAAACAAGGGAAATATAAATGAACAACCAGGGGTCGGGGAGATAACGAAGGGGCACAAGTGCCTGCCTGGGAAGTGTAAGGTCCTGAGTTCGATCTTCAGTTCTGAAAAAAAAATGAACAACCATTTTGTAGTGAAAAAAATAGCCTAGATATACAGCTACTTTCTCTTAGTTCAATAAGAAAGATTTGTACCCATAGTGTTTAGACAAAATATCATATCTGCATCTTGGACTCTGAATAATTACTATGAAGAAAACAATATGCAATGTTTTAATTATTGCTATTGTCCTACTAACCTGTTTAGAAACCATATCATTGTTATTTCTTTCTCATTAAAGTTAATAAAATAAAAAATAACAGTTTCTGAGCAGCTTTTATACTTTAGGCATGGTGCCAGCTCCACGGGAATAGAGAGACTGATTAAAGAGAATTAATGTCCTCAAGAAACGCATACTAAAAAAAGAAGAAAGAAATATACTGTAGTGAAGAAGACAAGCGTATGTAGAGATAATCACAAGTCAATGGGAAAAATAGTAATAGTAAAGTGTATAGCACAGTGGAATCTAGAATAGGAACAAACCATTACACAAAGTGGAACTGGCATTTCAAAAGAGCCAAAGTTATCAGTTGACACAATTGAATTTTTGATATATACCTGCAGACTTGGTGATGGAACACCAAAGAAATAATTGAATGGTTATATTTTGGGGGTCTTCTAGAAAATCTTTTCCCCTTTTGATGGTAGTTGACTGAATTTGTCATACCAATCACTGTACTATCTGGGTTGGCTCCATTTGGGCTCAGGAATTGTGTCAGCAGCAATTGCATTCATTTCTGTTGGGTTTGCTGCAGGATGTTGTATGCCGGGAAAACTGAATAAGCATTGACATTAACTGCTGTTGTACATTTTACTGGAACTGCGGCAGGTAAAAGATCTTAAGCCTTTAGAATCAGTAGTACTGGGCTGGTGAGATGGCTCAGTGGTCTAAAGCTCCTGCTTAAGAAAGCTTAGGCAACCTCAGGGACCACTGTTTGATCCCCGGCATTGAATGTTGCACCAGCTCTAGCCCCTAGGGCAGGCTGAGTCTGCCATAATAACTTTTTAAAAATAGTAAAAAAAAAAAAAAAAAAAAACACATAGCACTAATAGGATTTGTCAGGCATCATTCTGCCTGTCAGAAAGAAGAGTATTTAAATGATCTTGACTGAGTGGTGAATATTTCCTTTTACTTGCTTTTTTTTTATTATTATGGCTGGCTCAGCCTGCCCTGAAGGTGGGGGTGGCGCAGCATGTGATGCTGAGATCAAACCTTGGTCTCTGATGTTGCCTAAGCTTTCCTAAGCAGGTGCTTTACAGCGCAAGCCATCTCACCGTCCTCCTTTTACTTTAGATCAGGACACATTCATTGAGGTTCACTTTAAATGCTAAGCATTTCATAAGGCACTAGAGATTTATATTACATTTGGGAAAGTCATGTCATACTTTAAAGTTACAAAACTCTTTGAGTACATGAAAAGATGGAGAAGTACATTGTTACTTTGTGCTTTAAAGCAATCTTCAGTGAGACATTGACATTGCAATTTTTCGTTTTTGTATCTTAGGCAAGAGTCTACAGGGTGTTCAGGTTCTGACTACTAGATCGGACACATAGTGATCTGGCTGTTTCCAGCCTCCCACGAGCTGGGATTACAGGTGTACGCTACCAGGCCCAGTCTCAATTGCCATCTCAGCACACTCTGGGGGCGGGGCCAGCATGGCAGGTCCAGGGATTGAACCCTGGGCCCCTGCACCTGTTTGCAGGAGCTTTAATCCACTGAACTATTGGAATTGGGTTTTAATGGATGGGTGTACTAAGCATTGTGCTAAGAGATTTAGGAAATTAAGTATTACTAAGGATGTTTTACTTAAAAATTACTAAAAAACTCAAATACACTAAAGCAAAAGGGATTTATTGGCTCATAAAACAACAAAGTCTAGAGTTGGACAGCCTTCAAGCATGGTTCAGTTATGACTCTAACTCCTTTTTCTGTCATTATCTTGACTGTCCTCCTCTGTATGTTGGTCTCTGGCTCACTTTCCTTAGGAAAATAGTGAGCATGAGGGCTATTTCATATTCCATTGGTGTTATGGTTTATGTCTAGGTATCTCCCCAAAGCCTCATGCAATCATCAGGTGGTGACTTCTACAGTTTGAGACTTGATTCATGATCCCTGGGATTATGTGTTTTAGTACTGATCTAGAGTTTGAGACTTGATCCATGATCCCTGGGATTGTATGTTTTAGTACTGATGGGATTATGGGTCTAAGTTCTTCTGGAATTATGCATGTAGCCTAAGGCAGATAGGCTGAGGTAGAGAGCCTGAATGTAATATAAAGAGAGACAGAGAGACAGACTCATGCTGTTTCTCTGCTACTCTGTTTGGTTGGCTGCCTCTGCCATGATTGTTGCTGTTCTGCCACCATGAACTGCTGCTCTCTGCCATGTGCCTCTCTGCCTTGGATCCAGCTGAGTATGGACTGAAACCTCCAGTAACTGAGCTAAATGAACCTTTCCTTCCTTCATTTTGGGTGTCAGTTATTTGTTTCAGCAATGAGTAAAAAGTAACTAAGACAAATAGTTAAAGCACATTGCTTGTTACAATACAACACAAAAATAAAACAATGGCCAGGCGTGGTGGTGCACACCTGTAATCCCAGCACTTGGGAGGCTGAGGCAGGAGGATCGGTGCAAGTTCAGGACCAGCCTGGGCTAGAAAAGTGAGCTCAAGGCCAGCTTGAACTGCATAGTGAGACCCATGTCTCAAAAAGACAAAAAAATAAAAAATAAAAAATAAAACAATGGATCAAAATAACTAAAATTTAAGGTAGTATTTTAATAGGCATGGAAAGTCTACTAACTCTCCATTAGTGTGACAAAACATCTGTGCAAAGCAATTTAAAGTGGGAAGTATACATTTTGGATTTTAGTTTCAGAAATCTCAGTTTATAACTGACCTGTTGGCCTTAGATCTTTTGTGAGGAAACTTCTCATGTTGGGAAATGCATGGTGGAGAACCAGTTTACCTGATAGTAGCCAGAAGAGGAGGCAAGGCTGAGCCCAAATATTGCTGCAATGACACAACTGCAATGTTGTATTCCTCAAACTAGCTCCTACCTCCTTCAGTGTCCACCACCACCCAATAGCCCAATATTTAGGAATCCATCACTAGATCAATCCATTGAGGATGTCGTAGCCCTCTTCATATATTCACCTACAAATGCACCCCTCTGATCTTTGCTGCACTGGGGGCTAAGCCTTCTACTCGTGAACTTTTGAGATATGAACCATAAAGAGAAGTCTCCCAAGAGTTTGTCTAAAGGAAATTGAAAAGTTAAAATAGTTTGAAAGAAATCCAGAATTTGGTATATATATATATATATATATATATATATATATATATATATATATATATATATGATGTATGAGATTATACATATGAGATTTATATTTATATATTTATATATAATATATTATTTATATATTTATATATCATTATATATTACACGTAATATATATGTGTAATATATATTACACATATATGTACATTACATGCAATATATATATATATATATATATATATATATATATATATATATATATATTACACATAACATTTTCCCCATGCCTCCTATGGTATGTGTGGTGATTTAGAGACTAATAAATTCTGAACCTGTATAATAGGAATGCTGTTTACATAACACAAAAATCCCTTGTCCTGTCAAGGCATTCTTCAATTTGCTATGTGTAATATATACAAAGTCATTTACAAGAAAGTGATGCCATAAATAGTTTAGGACACAGTCCTTACAGTCTTCCACTATTAGGTTTATATATCATGTGAGTACATTGGGTAAATTAATCTTTTAGAATTTTAGTTTCCCTAGAAATGGAAACAATACTAAAATATACCTTATAACATCTGAGGATTACATAAAACAATTCAAGTAACATGCAGCAAAGATTCCCAAGAGGTATTTGACTCACTACACCCTTATGTCTCAGTTAGTTTTTTTTTTTTTTCCACAGCGGCACTAAACCCAAAGAAATATGTAACGTTTCTTTTATTGAGTCATTGCATATAAAAAGCTTAATAGTAGTTAACAATATGTATTTCCCTTAAAATTTTTAAATACATCCTTTTTCTGGTTTTGATTTTTTTCAATACAACAAGGTCTTACTTTGTACTTCACCTAACCTTGAGCTCATGTAATTCCAAGCTGGCCTCAAACTCTTGGAAATCCTCCTGTCTAGCCTTCCTAACTTTAGGATTATAGATGTGGATCACCACACTCAGAAAATATCTTGAAGTAACCCTGAGCAATGATTGTCATCCTGGAGTTTTGGGTGAACAAACACTGCTAGGTACATGGTCAATGCTAGTTCCATGATGACTACTATTGTTTTGGAATGTCTGTGATTGGAATTAGGGAAGATCTGAGTACAAGGAAAATAGTTTAGGAAAATTGTTCATTTCCATACAGACAGAAAAAAAAACTTCACAACCAGCATGGTGCCATTTTCCAGCTTTCCCTACCAAGATCTGTACCCTCCTAGATAAGATTTCTGTATATATAGAACAAAGGAGTTTTCTTTTGCATAGTCCAAGCATTGACCTCTCCCTTTTTATTTTTCCTCTTTTCAAGTCCCTTTTAGGCATAACTTGGCCCCTTCCTGATCCCTGCCTCCTCCCTACTCCATGCCTGCTTCAAGATGTAGAAGCTTGGCTATTTAATGCAGGAAGACTGATTGCTTCCATATTTCAAAAATTTCTCAGCTTTGCCTCTGAGCCAGAAAGTACACACTGATAGCTCATTCCTGTATGCTTTTCTTTTCTCGCTCAATGAAGTGCTGTAGGCTTGGGTACCCTCCAGAGGAGGAAGGTGATAGATGTGGGTGGGGATGGTGGTAAATTTCTGTAATTCAGGCCCATGGGAGATTTTTTACTTTTTCTTAGAGCCTAGAGATGGTTTAGGGTTCTGTTCGATTGTTTAGATTCAATGAACGGAAACTTGATGTTTGAGGAATCAGAACGAACTAAACAGCAGACCTGTCTATGCACTGTTGACTCTGGACCTTGGTGCTGGCCAGCAAAGTTCAGGAGTGGTTGGCTGGCTCTTTGCCCTGGCAAGCAGCATTTGCTTTGGTCATTGGGGGAAAGATCACTTTGTGAAAAGCCACCCTTTTAGGCTGAGGGCCTATTTTCATCTTGAATCTATTGAGTCCAGCAGGAACACTGGTCCAGGATCAACAGAGGCCATGGAAAATGGGACTGGGTGCTTGGAAGACAGAATTATGGGCTTTGTCTTTCTAACTAGAACATTTATCCCTGATTCCATAAAGGTAGGCCTCATGAGAAACTAAGGACTTTGTGGGATTTGGACCATTTATTCATAGTCATTGTAGTCCAGTCCTGGCTAAAACATATCAGCAGGCTCACTCCTTTCCAACCTATCCAGTTTAGAAAGGTAGACATGTCACAACAGATAACACAGTTCCTAAAGCACTTGATATCTCCTTAAGTGAGTCCCTCTGTATATGGAGACTACTTAAGAGGCTACTAAATCATTGGGTCAGTATTTTCACCAACAAACCAAGGTCCATGAAAATACAAAGAAATTTCTGTTATTTCTTTCCTCTGTGGGCTCACTTTTTTTTTTTTTTTTTTTTTTTTTTGTGTGAAACAGGACATCCAGGTCCATTTTATTTGGCCTCTGTTGAAAGAATCATATTATAACCTTAACGTAGAAATTCTTTCAAACTAACTTGACATAACATGTTCAGTTCATAAAAGGATGTTGGCCTCCAATCACATTGTGTTTACGTGATTTAAACCTGAATGACCAGAATGACTTGAACTTTTGTGACATGTAGAACTAACTTATTCAGAGCTGGGATAGAGTGAGGACAATATCTGAAAGCACTAATCATCTCCATCAATCTTGCCTTTTACTTTTTGTCACTTAAAACTACACAGTTCAATCTTGGTTGTGGCTCCTCTCTTGCTTTTAGAGTGGCCAAGCAATTGTATTTGGTGGTCAAGCCCTTTTAGTCTGATCTGAACCTTATTTTCCAGGTATTGCCCATTCTTTTAGGAAACTTGTAGATTGCTGCAGAAACTAAATCTTATCTTTTTCCCCTGGAGTTCATGGGCAGTGACTTGAAGTTATTGTGGATTTTGAGGATTTTGATACAGGTCCCGTTTCTCCTCTTGAGAGGTGGAATTCTATATGAGATCTCATTTTTAAATATCTACCATTTGCATTTCATTTTTAATTCAGCAGAATCCCGTTGAAAACTGGATTATCTTTTTTTGCTAGATCTGGAGTCAGAAAATTTATTCTAAAATGGACTGGGTTTTATTTTAAGTTTTAAGGGTCACAGTATTTTTGATACAACTACTCAATTCTGCCTGGTGGCAGGAAAGCAGTCATAGATAGATCCATGTAAATGAATAAATATGGCCACATTTCAAACAAACTGCCCGTGGACTGACATTTAATTTTTATATAATTTTCATATACCATAAAATGCCATTCTTCTGATTTTCTTCAACATTTAAGCATTTTAAAAGTATTTTTAGCTCATAGTCTGAACAAAAAATAGGCAGTGGGTTGGATATGGCTTGCAGGCTGTAGTTTGCTAGTCCTTGCTCTAGAAGACAGAACTCATATTACTGGAAAGAAACTGTGAGGGTTTAGAAATTTCAGCTGATATAACATTAATGACCAGAATTACAAGAAAGTGTGTTAGGCTGCTCAAAAGTTAAAACTACTACTTCTTCAAAAAAGGTATTCAAGCATGAATTGCCAGGGTGGTAATAGGAACACTGAAAGGCAAATCTTATCTATAGGACTGTATTTTTGTCAGTGCTGCTTCTTGAACTTGACAATCATTTTCCAGTCACTTTTCTTTTTCTCAGTTTTGAAAGTCTTTTTGTCTTTTGTTGCTACCCACCTAGCATTTGATTATAATATCTCAATTGATTATCCAATTTTTTTTCATGTGTATGCATCTTATTGCTCTTGCAAAAACTCAGGGGCTAATTTCAAAAAGGTAAGTTTCATCAAGTAGCTGTTGCACTGTTTCCTAGCAACCATCTGGAGTAGCTGAGAATTTCTGCAAAGGTCTTTGTGAAAAGATGGTCTGATTCAGCCGACAAGGCAGAATAAAGAGCAGATGAGAAAATATATGCAAGCACCATTTATTAATCTTATAACAAATTTGATCCTGTCTTACAAAGCATTGCATTCTATTTTATCATAAGGGATTTAAATTTGCTTTAAGAAATGTCAGCACCATTAACTCCCCTCTTTTCAACAGTGGTTTAGTCCTGCTTTTCAGAATAGCATGGCCTTTGTATCAGCAGTGAAATCCTATTTTACATATTACTAGGACCTTTATGGTCTTTGTCTTTGTTTTTCTCGTCCAACTCTTTCTCAGAGTGGTGTGAAGGCACCTTATAGAAAAACATCCCTGTTCAGTCCCCTATATATTTCAATGGTTTGTTCCTGTCTGGAGAACATCAATGTCCTTCCCCCTCCTTTATTGCACCAATGATTTGATCCTGCGTCACTGAGGATCAGTTTCTTTTAGGCCCTCCCCCGGGGTCCACAGTGGTTTGATCCTGCCTCTCCGGCTATTAGGTTCTTTCTCATTTCCTCTGTAGGATCACCACCACAAATGGTATAGTCCTTAAGCATCAGATCCTTTTCCCCTCAACACAAGGTTTTCTGAGCAGATTTGTAGCAGCCTCATCTCGTTCTTGATTCACCCTGATCCCCTCAGTGGCTTATTAATGCATTGGCTCAAATGGGTTTTAAACGGTCAGAAGTTGCTCTTGATCAATTAAAATATCAGACCTGACCAGTTGAAATCTATTCCACCAGTTCAAGATAATTCTGCAGAGCTGGAGCTGAGATCCATAAACCCAGGAAGATGGCTGAAGATCATGCTGGATTAAAGCCAAAGCAAGGAACCAGGTACTTACAGAAGTTGAAAGTGAGCTGAGAACTAGAAAAGAAAACAGATTAAGGAGATATGATAATATAAGAGTCAGGGTTTGAAGAGGGACGTTTAAGCAGAGGTTAGTCATACTCATTTAAATTTTGTTTTTGAAAGGTGAGAGACAATTCTGAGGAGGTAATGCAGGGTTTGAGTGTCTGCCTTGGATTGTCTGGGAAGCAATATGTGTGGTGACACCACCCAATTACTTCATCTGGCTGGAGCTGAGACTGGATTGTCTGTGGCCCCAGTGATTTGTAACTCTGCAAGCCAGCTCCTGAGGCCATTCATTGGGTCTGGTCTCACCTAAGCCTGAAACTGGTAAAATGCCAAGCCAACGGTGATGCCCTTTCACCCCTCTAATTGAGAATGTTCAAAATTCTGCCCAGTTACTTAAGAATCCTATCTAAGTTAGTAGGAGGCAATGGCCAATTAGAAAAGAGCTAACTAGAATATGTGGGCCATAAAGTGAATGGGTCAATTGATTAGAATTGAGGTGAGTGGTTTGCCTTACCACTCAATTTTAGAAAGATGTAGAGGAGAAGGTTAGAGTTGTCTTCAGTATCTAATCTCTTCTCAGTTGTACTGCTTATCTGTCTTCTTGGTTTGTAGCCTAATGTAGAGATTGGATTGTGATATCTGGATCTCTTCTTGTTGGCTGTGTTTCCTTGGTGTGACTGCAGTATGAAGGGTAGGGGCTGAAAAACATGAAGGATGAAGAATGAAATTTTTATAGACCACAGAATTTCGAATATGTGTAAACTCTCTGCAGTGGCAGAGTGGGCAGAGCAGAGGCTTTGATAACATGTGACATAATGCAGCAAGACTGAAGGGAGGACCAGAGCAGTGTTTGGTGCATTGTGTCTTCATATCTTTTCTGAAAATTAATTAGGATCTTTGACTGTTTACCTGTGAGGTAAAAAGGAAAAGTTTCATGGAAATTGGATAGAAAGTTGGCTTTCTAGAAGGAAAATTGATCTTTTTTGTGAAAGCACTTGGCTTTGAAGCAAGTGAGATGAAAGATGTCTTTTAGGAAGGTAGCTTCAATTAGTCACTGCCTATTTTTTGAAAGGGAGGATGGCAGCCATTTTAAGCTGAATGGTAGTTCCAAATGTTGAGGTAGTAAAAATTCAGAAGATTTGGAGTCAGACAACACAATCTTTGAGGCCTGACTCAGGTATTTGCTATATGTCCCTGAACAAATTATCTAACTTCCAAGAGACTTGTTTTTCTTAACCATAAAATAAAATTAATATCATCTGCCTTAAAAGATAAGAACTTTGAAGTTTAATGCTTTTGGGTACAAAACAGCTGTCATTAAATATTTTTGCTTCATAATACTGGACTGTATGCTAGCAATTATTTTGTATATGGGAATAATGAACTATTTTTCTTGATAAAGACCACATTTTCACATTTTCAGCCGTTTCTCCAAATGAATACTGAACTGTATTGAGGAGCAAAGGTTGAATTGTTCATTGAGGTATTACATAAACTATAAAGCATAATAGAGATGGGAGCAATTATTATTTTTATAATAATTTATAAACTTTAAGAACTTTAAATATACATAGAATAAAATATCTTTCAGTGTTTCAAACTCACGGACTGCTCTGATTCTGGATTCAATTGTTTCTCTACTTTGGGCCTGTATCTATCAGAGGACTTGAGATGGGGTATGCAGCATTGTAATCCCCAGCAACCCACAGTGAGGGTTAAAATGTGTGTGTGTGTGTGTGTGTGTGTGTGTGTGTGTGTGAGAGAGAGAGAGAGAGAGAGAGAGAGAGAGAGAAAGAGAGAGAGAGAGAGAGGGAGAGGAACATGACAGACACATTGGTGTGAACATGGTGGGGTATGAATATGTTGGAATAATCTTATTGCAAGACAACTCTACTCACCTGGACTCTGTTACTCTCCCTGAAAGAAGCAGGATCAGTTAAAGAAGCAACAATAAAAGCAATGGCAATGATGTGGCCTTTCAAGAATGTGGACATCCTGAGTGTTTCATAGTTCATGGGGATTGGTGCCAGATAGTGCAGTAAAGTGTCAGCTTGAAAATTTAGACTTCAATATATTTTGTTCATAATCACCCTATTGAGAAGCTGTGTATTGTATTCACTTTGGTAGGCTGGGAAACATGGCCTTTTTGACAGTTATTTGATTAGTAGATATAAGTCTGTTACAGTTATAATGTACTAAAGTTGCAGTAAGGAGCATGACAAGGACATATTTTGCCACATCATAGTGAACAACATGGAGGAAGTATGAGCTTGAACATTGTTTCTTTAGTTGAATTTAAAAATTTTAAGCACTAATTTTACTGAGAATATATGTGATAGACATTGTATTGAATATTTTATGTGTATTTACCAATTAGTCCTCAGAAAGACGTCTATACTCTGCATTACTAATTCCATCATGTAGATTAAGCAACTGTTTACAAAGGATGTTAATGATTGATTCTTTTTTTCTGGAGCAGGAATTCTTCCAAAGTTTGCAAGAGGAGACCATACTTGCTACAGACATTATCAGATTCACTTGGATAACAGTATTCTCAAATTATAAAGCTCTTAACCTTCATTTTAGTTTTCCTCTTAGGAAACTTGCATCTTATCAATTTGGAAACCTCTAATTTTTCTGAGCTCTAATTGATGTGAATGCGTGGCTGCAAGCTCTGTCAGACATACTGATGTGGGAAAAAGGTTGAGTTTGCTATTGCAGAGGGACACCTTTCATAGTAGGTAGGCTTCTGTACATGTTTATGTCTTAGTTTCAACATTGTAATTAATATCTTCACTGGAGATGTAGCAAATGTTGCTAATCAAGTGTTATAAGAGAACTGCAATAGGAGAGGCTGTGATATGCTGGATAAAAATCAGGAATCTACAAAGAATTTACTAGACTAAAAACAGGGTCCATAACAAAACAAACAAGAGGTGTAAATGTAGCCTATAGTACTAGTTTCATAAAAGAAACAAAAATTTTAAAATTAGGGGTTGGGGAGATAGCTCCGTGGCACAAGTGCCTGCCTGGAAAGTGCTAGGTCATGAGTTTGAACCCCGGTCCTGCCAAAAATAATAAGTAAGTAAGTAAGTAAGTAAATAAATAAATAAATAATAGTGACTCTACAGGTTGTTTAAGGTGCCTGCCAAAAATTTTAGTGGGAACTTGTGTTGCACCGCAGCAATATAGAGTCTAGAATAATGGAGGTAATTATTTTAGTTTTTTTTTTTTAGTTTGTGGATATCATGCCTCAATAAAGTCCTGTGCTCTGTTATGGCAGATATCTTAAAGAAAGACAAAGACAAAACAGAGTTTTAAAAGCAAATTCTAGCCTAGAGGGTGAAGTAGGGGTACGACTGCTGTTTTCCAATATCATTGAGCTTGTCACAAGAAAAAGGGTGGTGTCTGTTTTTACCCCTTAGGAACAAAATTAAGATTATTGGATAGAAGTTGACAGAGCGTAGAATGGGAATGTAGGAAGGAGGGAACTCAACTCCATATTATGGAAGCATCTAAAAAGAAGGGGGATGACTATGTGGTAGTGACTTGGGTTTCTTATACACAGTCTTAATTTGTGTAGTTCTAAAGATTAAGAATCATCACAGTCAATTCTTGAATATCGTTGGTTGATCAGAAAGTAGAGGTAAAATGTGCATCTTGGTAATCACTGTTAAATCTAATGCCTATTAAACCCAATAATAACTATTGCTGATCAGTTCTCCAGTTGCATAAAAAAAATGCTATTGTCAAACATAAGGCAGGACTGTATGGACAAATGCGTCATGTTGGGCTGCGTGCCTGGAGTAGATGAGAATATCATGAAGATATATGATCAGCTGGTACTCCACCAGGTCCTGAAGGATGATGTTGGAAAACAGCTGAGATGTTACACAGGCTAAATGGTATGAGTATTTATTCCCAATGTCTGTATCTTATATGAAACACTCCCCCATATACTCTTTCTTAAGAAATGGCACATCTGTAAGAGGAAATAATAGTCTTCTTTTTTTCAAAGAACAAGGAAACTGTGGATGAGAGAAAGAGCTTTTAGCTTATTTAGGTAAGATAGTGCCAGTAATTTCTTTGAAACATATATTATAGCAAACATAAGGATAGAACCTTGTAAAGCAGATTTGTTTTATCATAAAAGATCAATTCCCCTGTGAGACGTGGTACTTTGTTTTAGACTTACAAAATAAATATTTAACAGTGTAGTGTTTTCATTATTGTTATAGAAACAAATGCAACAAGAGTAGAAAACATGTGAACTTTAGAGTCAGTTTTCCTGAAACAAAGAAGTCCTTTAATTTTTTTATGCTTCAGATTCTTTATTCATAAAAATGAGAATAGTAGTTTGATTTTAGCACTGTGGAATATGAAGTGCCTGTGAAAAGTTCAGGTGGAGATTGTCAGGGAGGGCTAAAAATTAGAAGAATGACACTACCTGTAGGTAGAGATTTGAGAATAAATAGCTGAAGGGGCGTTATTGAATACAATATATATGTGTAGCATTGCCCAGGAAGACAGATTTCTTACAGGTGACATGCCATGCCGTTGAAATTGAGAGTCATGTTACACAAACTATGAAATCTTAAACATTGGACATCAGTACACCTTATTTGTCTTGAATTTCAGCTTCCTCATGAGCTGAATGATCCTATGTGGACATATCAGATATTGGCTTTACTACTTTAGCATGGAGGCTGGCACAAGGGCTAAATATGTGATTCAGACTGCCTTTGTACTCTCTGTGTGGCCCAGGATGGCCCCAAGCATTCAGTCCTCATGACTCCATGTCCACCTCAGCCTCAAAAGTACTGGGGTTGCAGATATGGACCACCTGGCCTGGCTGGACCTTGTCACTCTTAATGAGCAGTGTTCTGAAGGTAAAATAGAAAGACTAATAAGACTTGCTTCACTGAGGAATGAAGTCATGAGTTGGCTGTGGAAAATTTCCAGCTCCTTCTCATCTCTTGATATTCAGCACTTGGTTTTAATGGGAAAAGAATCTTTTCCCTCCTTTGCCATGGTTTATAAGTTTCTTAGGTACTCTCTAAGGGTCCTACATGGCATTTCACTGGCAGCAGGAATGATGCAGTGCTCCAGAGATGAAGGTCATTAATCGCTGGTTGTGGTATGTTGAGTTTCCACATGGTTATATACACCAAACTTTGAGATAAATTTCAGGTGTGGTAAGGAGATTTTAGAAGAATTCTAAAGAGTTAAAAAAATAGAAGAGAATTTAAATCAATACATTATTTCCTCTCTGGATGAACTTAAGTAATATATGATGTTCACACTGGTATATCACTCTGCCACAAAGAAAGATAAACCAGAAGCATTCTTAAGTGAATGAATGCAATTTGAGACCATAATGTTAAGTGAAAGAAATCACTCACACGTGTTTTAGTATTGCATGTTTTTTTCTTGTATGAAAAACTATATCTTTCTATCAATCTTGGTCTCTGTCTTAGTCTGACTCTCTGTCTCTCTGTCTCCCTGTATCTGTCTCTCAGTCTGTCTCTGTCCCTCTCTCATAAAGTGGAAGATGCATACACAATGTTGTAGGCAAATAAGTTAGAGAAAATATTATAGGCAATCAGATATAGTTAGGTCTTGGAAGGAGCCAGTGCAGAAGATGAGATACTTTGCAGCTGTGGGAGAGACAGGCTCTTCAGCTGTGGGGCAGGTCTGAGGACAAAAGAGCAAAGGAATGCATCCACATTCTTTGTAAGGGTAACATCAGGGACATTTATATTCTAAATAGGTATCTGTCACCTTGAGAAGTCCAGGAAGAGTCTAACTCAAGCACCTATAGGAAAAGGCCCTGTTTTGTATTCATGTCAGCTTGCAATGTGATTTGCTTCCCTATTTGATTCCAATTTAACGAATTTTATCCAAGTAATTATGCTTGTTATCTTATAGGTTGACAATAGTTTTGTCCCACCTTAGGCTTACCTTTTGATTTCCCATCTTTCCACCTTAAACATTCTTCATGCCATGGATTTGTTCTCTAAAAATCCTTAGAAAAGACAGATTCTTGGCAACCCATTCAGGACCCCTTGTGTTTCTCTCTCTCTGGGACAAAAGGTTTATTTCTTCCAATGAATGTAATCTGTTCTTCCATTGTTCCTAAAATTCAGTCCTCAATTTTAGAGAACATCAGCTCTTATCAGATATATAGCTGGCTGGGAGTTTCTTTCCCTCATACCAATAGGAAAGAGGAAAATATTTTTCAAGTGGTAGGAGAATTAGAGATGAAGTCATGAAGGAGGGAAAGGTAGTGGATAGAAAGTGTTAACGAATAAAAAAAACTGAAAATATAAAATAGAAATGGAAATAGGACCAAGAGTTGCAAGGAGCAGATAGAGTGGGGAGGAGTGGGAAAAGAAAAAAAATATTTTTAATCAATTAAATTTTTGGTACATTTTAAGTGCTCCTAATGATGATGTTCATCATGGGGAACTTGTACCAGTCCATGATATATCTTGATTCATTTTTCACCCTTCGCTGTCCTTCTTTTAACTCCTCTTCCCCTCCTTATTTACAGATGCTTTCTATTTTTCTTCTCTATTCATGAAAAAGAGAATTAAGATGTATTATGCTCATATTGAAACTCCCTCAATGGATATAATCATTATGTACTGCAGACATGTACTAATAAAAAATTAAAGTAAGAAAGTGGTTTATATTTATAAAAGCAAAAATAAAAAATCAGAAAATCAAAAAAATGGGAACCAAAGTAAAATACAGTTGAATAGTAAAATACAATTTACATTATGATATAAGAAATATAATCACTCTTCATACATGCATTGCAGAACCTTATCAGAACGCTGCAGCCACACAGTGCCCCTCTTAGTTCTCAGATGGTGGGGCCAGACACAACGTCCATGCCTCGGTGGTGGTAGTCCATGAGGTGGAGTTCCCTAGGAACTGGCTAGGACCCCACAGCCACCTGACATCTGCCTCAGTTCTCAAATGTTTCAAAAATTGCTTATTGTAAAGCTAAGATCAGTATGCATGTCATTTTCAGAGTCATTTGGACATTGCATTGTCCATTGCACTCATTTCAAGCCCACTCTGCCTTAATCTTGTTTCTTTTCTATCTTGCCTGGTTTTTCTCTTTCCTTTCCTTTCCTTTCCTTTGCTTTCCTGTCCTGTCCTTTCCTTTCCTTTCACGCTGGAGATTGAAGGTAAGTTGTTCACACTAAGATACATTGTTAATCATTTCTTATTTTTTTTTTTGTTTCCAGAAAGGATTTCACCACATTGGTAAGTCACACAAGCTTGGCTCAAACCTGAGATTTTCCTGCCTCAGCTTCTGACAGTGTTGGCAAGACAGACTCCACTTCTAACTTTTTGTTTTAGCTATCACATTACAAAAAAATGACCTGGTCCTGTTTCATTGTAGTTTTCCACAGTTTTATTGATTTTCCAACATGGTCCCTGAAGTGTAGTACTAGCCAGTGTTTCCAAGCTCACAAAGTCTGTGATATGTGTTACACAGAAACTACAAGCTTCAGGCATGACTTATAGCACTGGGGACTATGATTTGAGTATTACTGATATATATTATCCTTATGTTAAATTTTAAAAATCCTTTATTTATTTATGTATTTGGTACAGGGTCTCACTACAGTACACAGCCTGGACTTGTAATGGTCTTTCTGTCTCAGCCTCTCCAGCACTGGGATTACAGGTGGGCGCTACCATGCCTCATTTTGGTGCCAGCAGAGTGTGGGGGCCGCATAGCATGTAGTACCAGGGATCAACCTGGGTCCTTGTGTTTGACAGTCTAAAGCAGGTTCTTAGACTGCTGAGATATCTTATTATAGCTTTCCTATTTTTCTATTTGCTTTTATTTTGTGGTACTGGCAATTGAGTGCAAGACCTTGACACTGAGTGGCATCCCCAGTCTTGCTTGTTTTTCTTAAGGTAAGATCTTCTTAAATCACTAAGTTCCCAGACTATGCTCAAGTTTATGATTGTCCTATCTCAGTGTTCCAGAGTATTGGGAAAATACCTGGCTCTATCACTTATCTTTAAAACAAAGCATACATCTTTAAACAGAAACACACTACTTTAAATGGAAGTTGCAACATTATGTGATTATTGTCTCCTATCATAATAGAAAACAAAAAACTTAATACTGTATCCCGGGATAAGAGAGAGTTTTGAGAAGGGGATTCTTCTATACCGCTAGTAGGCTAAATCTACACTGAAGATGTTTGGTGGTCTGTATCTATACCTCTAAAACTGGGAATGTTACAGGGCTTGAAAATTTAACTTCTAACTATGTATCTTGACGAAATAGAGATTAATATTATTTATGTTCCTTCAATAACATTATTTCTAAAAATCAAAAATAGAAATGACCACGTCTACTAAGAGGGTAATAATTGTGTTATAACTGGATAATGAATGACAGACCTAGAGAAGTACTCAAGTACTTTTAAAGAAGAGTTAATGGCAGAAGAAATATTTATTATTCAACAAAAAGAAAGCAGATTATATAGGCGTATATGATCAAAATAAAATTTTATGAAAAGTGTATGTAAAAATATAAATGAACTGGAAAATAAAGAAACTTAAACTGGGCATGGTGGTTCACTTCTGTATTCCCAGCACTTGGAATGCTGAGACAGGAAGATGGAAGCAAGTGTTAGGGTAGTCAGGATTACATAGAACTTTCTTTTTCCAAACTTGACTGAACTAGATAGAGAGATTGTGTCTCAAGTTAAAATAAGAAAAGAAAAAGAAAGTTACTTGTGAGTGAGGCTTATTGAAGATTTTCTTAGTCTTCGAGTGTCAGTGAAATTAGTCTAGATTGTAAAGGTAATATGTTTGCAAGGCATTGATAGTGATTTTCCTTTGAGATGGCTGTAGCTGAAAATTTCTGATATGTGTCCTCACAATTCAGGTATTGTGATGTTTTTATGCTGAGATGAGTAGAAGGTAAACAGAAACATTTCAAGAATTCTGCATCATCTTGATGAAGTACAAAATATGAACAATGTGGAAGGATGTGAAGTTAGTAGGAAGATACTGGAGAACAGAAGAAATATTCGGTGAATGCTTGCTACATATTCTCAAGTTTATTTAATTTTATCTGATGCACTGAAAACCCTTCCAAACTTAGCATTTATTCCAATTTTTCAGTTGAGAAGTAATGAGGGCCTGAAAAATATGGTGGGGTAATGGAAGGGGCAAGAAGTAGAATTTTGTAAATGAAATTGGATTTTATGGAGGGAAGATGACACTCCCTAATTCTTTAACACCTCCCCTGTGCCTACAAGTGTCATTGCTTATGGAACTTCCTATTGTCTTCTAAAATAGTAAATGCAGTCTTGAAATATATAAAAATTTGTAGATGCACACAGTATCCCTGGAAGTACACACAAGGAATTTTTAATGGTGATTGCCTCCAGAGAGGTGAACCTGGTAAGAGTGAGAGGAATATTAATTTTCATTTTGTATTTGTTGAACTGTATGTTACTACATGTTACTGACTTCAGAACTTCAATAAACGTGTCTTAGTTACATTTCTTTCATTGCTGAGATAAAATATCCAATGCCCAAAATTAAGGCAGGAAAGTTTTGTTTAGCTCACAGTTTGTATATGTTTCAGCCATAATCAGCTGGCTCCAAGGCAGGGCGGGATGGTTGAGGACCAATAGTTCAAGGTAGCCAATGACAGCAAAAGCAGCAAGAGCACAAAGGGTTCGGATAAATCTCTTTTCCTCCCTATATTGTAAGCAGTTTACCTGTCCTGTGGCAGGTGGAGCACTCACATCATCTCCTTGCCCGCCTCTGGCACATGCTGGGGATGTTTAAAGAATGAGGACCATGGCGCCCTGCTGAGTTATGCAGTAAAATTTCCCGACTTCTCAAGCTGACACAAGGAATCAACCATTACAATATCTTGAACTTAAACTGCCAGCCTACAGAGTGTCCTCTTCATCCTAGGATGCAGGACTGCTGAGTTATTTAGTTAAGCTGCTAAAATTCTCAAGTTGATACAATGTTTCACACATTACAAAAAGTAATTTACAAACATCTTAAAAATAAAATAAATAGGAGACAAAATAAACCTCTCATTTTAAAAATTAGAAAAAACTTCCTATCCTCCAATACATTTCCACCTCCTATATTTTTATCACAAAGTGTCCCATGCTCTAGAGCCCTTAAAAGTTTCATGAAAGTCTTCTGGAAGCATTTTAACTTACATGCTATCATTTGTTGGTCTTTGGTGGTGGCTGGAGATTGAACCTAGGGCTTTCAACATCCTCAGCCCCGCCCCTTTTGATACTCTTAAGCTATTAAGCTGCCTAGGCTGCTTTCAAATGAGTGTTCTTCCAGCCTCAGGTTGCCGCAGTGCTGGTATTGAATGTGCATAACACCACACTTGGATAGCCTGTCTTTTCTGACCACTTTGTGTTAAAGTCAATGGAAAGAACAAATTGGAGTTGTTAAGTGTAAAATATTCTTGCAAATAATTATTGGAAAAAGGAACGATATTAGGAAAGTGAGGTTGGTGTCAAAAGACTTTTTCATTGAGGTATTTGTTCCTACTTAAAAATATTTTTAGTCAAGTGAATTGGTATATACCTATAATCGTGATACTCTTGGATGCTAAGGTTGGAGGATTACTAGTTCTAGCCCAACCTGGGGAATCTTAAAAACATAGCAAGAGTCTGTATCAAAATAAAAGCATTTAGGGGGTAGGTACTGGAAATACAGAGCAATTCTAAGGCCTCCAGTTCCAAGTACTAAAAAAGTACTGCAGTGGAGGAGATAGAATCCAGAGCTTTCCACATGTTAAGTAAGCCTTTTACTAGTCAACTATAGCCTCAGCCTTAGAATATTTCTTTATACTGTGACTAGAAGATATCTATGCATTTGTTTAGAGGTAGAGGAGAAGCTGGAGAGAAAGATAGGTGCTGAAGATAAAGGAAAGGAGGGTAAAGTTGAAGATAAAGGAAACAAGAATAGCAAAATTATCAGCTGTAAGCCGGGCGTGGTGGCGCACGCCTGTAATCCCAGCACTCGGGAGGCTGAGGCAGGAGGATTGGTGCGAGTTCGAGACCAGCCTGGGCTACCAAAGTGAGCTCAAGGCCAGCCTCAACTGCATAACGAGACCCTGTCTCAAAAAGACAAAAAAAAAAAAAAAAAATTATCAGCTGTATAAATATAGAGTTACAAATTAACATTGTGTGGAACTGTTCAGAAATGAATCCAAAAGCATGAAAAACTCTCTGCAAGTTATCACTTCCAGAACGGAATCATCTGTGGCTCTTTTCAGTGGCAACTCACCCTAATTAGTTCTTCTGTGACTACGCACATGTCTTAGGCATTCATTTAACAAATTTTGAATAACTATTAGGCATGTAACTAAGCAGAGATCAGGGATTGTGTGACTTAATTAAATGTACTAACTTAACATTCAAAGGAGAGAATCTCTGTCTGAGTAAGGGTACTTGAATACAGGTGTTGTGATGGATTAGAGTCCAAAAATGTGGATTCTAACAGAGCCGATATAGTGCTTGGTTCCTAGTAGGTGTTCAGTAAGTGTTTGTGACATAATTCGTTTATTGAGCACCTCCTATCAGTCAAGCACTGTGCTAGCTCTGAGACCACATGCATAATAAGGCAAGCACCTCCCTTTTGAAGTGTTTAGATCTAGTGGTGGTCACAGTAGTTTGATAAATTTTATGACTAAGGTACAAACAGGTAGGGAAAGATAAGGATACAGATACAGGAAACTCAGGATACAGAATTACAGTGTGCTGAGGAATAAGAATAGAAAGAGGAAGTGAAGAGAATGAATGCAGGCTGCATTCAAAAAATTTAGAAAGAAATGAAAGGCTGGAAGAAGTGCGGCAAGGTTCAACTGTTTCTTGAGGGATGAGAGATGTCTGAGCATATTGTACAGAATAGAAATAACTATTAGAGAAAGAAAAGGTAAAAATTCAAAAGCGAGGCTAATGAATGAAGGTAAG
Organism: Myocastor coypus; assembly: GCA_004027025.1. Taxonomy (NCBI): domain Eukaryota; kingdom Metazoa; phylum Chordata; class Mammalia; order Rodentia; family Myocastoridae; genus Myocastor; species Myocastor coypus. The sequence continues at coordinate 24,377 of PVJA010013693.1, read as the reverse complement.
AGATCTCTAAAGATACAGGAGGAGTTGGGAGTGATAGTTTGCCAGGAACTCCAAGATGAATTTCACTTTGGTGCTAAAAATGTTCAACATGGTGGTACTTCACACTAATCCTAGCGCTACAAGGAGCTGAAGCAGGAAGATTACAAGCTGAAGCCTTGGGCAAGGAAGTGATTTAGAGAGACTATCTCAAAAGTGAAAAAAAAAAAAGATTGGGAATGTAGCTCAGTGTGATGGCCCAGGTTACAACCAGTGGCTCCTTCTGGCTCTGTATCTTGAGTGGAAATCTTCACCTCATACATTTGTGCTGCTCCGTACTTGCTGCTGACCTTAGAGTCATCTGGAGAATTCCAGGAAAATCAAACCCTTATGTTTTCCCCTGAGGCAAGACTTTGTCCTTCTTATTACCTTAAGTGTCTGAGTTCCATTAACTGCTTTCTTTTTTTGTACCCTGGTGAAAATTAATGCCATATTGTAGGAAGGTAAAGGCAAATGGTCTCTAGTCCTAGGGATACTTTAAGACTTTGGCTATATATAATGGAAAGAAAAGCGAGGAAGAACAGCATTCTGATACTGGAATAGGTCTCTACCAGCCAAAATACTGCTGTTGGCTAGGGTCCTGGGCCTGGAACATTCCAACTCTTGCTGGGATAGGAGGGATTCCTTTCCTGGAAGGATGGGACATCTTTTCTTTTTCTTTTTCTTTCTTTTTTTTTTTTTTTAAGAATGTCAACCGTGAATTATTTTGTAAACAAATGGGATGATAATGAAAGGATATGTTGAAGGAGCTTGGAGGATCTAGAATGATGTTCTTTCCCTGGCTCCAAAAGTAATCCAGCGTTGTCCCAGCTCAGTCTGTTTGGCTCCTGGTGTCTACCTAAATTTATAGCAATGGCAGAAACTCTCAGATGACTGAGTCACTCCAATACAAGGAGTTTTCAGAGGTCATCTAATTCATTCTATTTTTCCCACCCTCTAGCTTCACATAGAATTATACCTGAAATAAGCTCTTAAATTCTGCATTTGTTGGGACTTGTAAGCAAAGGTTCTAGCATTATCATTTCTCTTTCCACCCAAGAAAACTAAAACACCAAAAACAAACAAAAAAGCTATTCGGGGCTCAGCCTTACTTTTCAACCTGGCTGCATGTTTGGTTTGACTTGGTACACAAACTTCTGAGAAAACTTATCTCAACAAGAGGTAGGTACTTAAGATGAGAGAGTAATGACATAATAGGGTCTTCAGGTAGACTGGCTGAGCTCTGAAGCTTCTGGGCTCTTATTTGTACTTTCTATTTGCATGACTATTGCACTCTCACAAGGTCTTTCTCCCTAAGTTACCTAGGTCCCAAACACTTCTTACTTCTGGTTCTCATTAGGTACCTGGGCTGGAGAGAAGAGGCCTTAAGAATATAAACACATGTTTATACACACTGTTTAGATGATAGTGTTACCCTACTTTAACCTTGTTTAATTTTGACAGCAGGATGTCTGGGCTTCAGATGTGTTTGTCCAAATTAGTTGGATCAAAATGGCTGCATAAATGACTGCCAGACAACATTTAACTTTGTTATAACTCTGTGTACATGTTAAATGATACAGTTGATAGTATCTCTGATGATAACCAGAAAGAACCATAAAAGGAGGAAAAGGATACGATGTCTAAATTTCTGGAAAATCTATATTTAGTCCTAGAAAAAAACATGAATATTTCTCTACTGTATTACCCCATCCCCGCACCCATTTTTACTCTATGTTTATATATTTATTGTTTTTGGTAATTGGGGGGAGAACTTTCACTGTCCAATTAGAGTTACTGGTTCCACAATTCTAAGAGGGAAATAGGACATATTTTGGGATAAGAACAATTCATGAAAGAAACAGATTTGGTGCCTCTGATGGGAAATGGTATGATCCATAATTAGCCATCTTCTGAAACATTTTTTGTGAATAAGAAATTAGTAATCAATAGTGAAGGAAATTTCAGATGTTGATTTTGTGTGTTTTCTGGTCTCTGTAAGAGGAAGATTTGCCCAGAAAGACATTAATTGTGCAGGATACCTGAGTATACTGTTCTCTCATCTCAATTTATATCTTATAGTGCCATCAATATCTGGTGGAAATCACAGGAGCCAAGGGAAAAACTCATCGTTCCCACTTTCGGATTTTCAAAATTGACTTCTGAGTGCTCAGTAACTGAACCTTAGAGGTCAAACCCAAAGAGAATAAAAGGGCTAAGAGGATAGCCAATATTTTGGTCATCAGACTGCTAGGTGAGCTATGATCAAAGGGACAATGGGTCAGAGAATTAATGTGCTTGCAAGCAGGCTCAGGGGCCTGGGGTTCAATCCCTTGGCCTGCTGTGCTGGCCCCACCCCCAGAGTGCACTGAGAGGGCAATTGAGACTGGGCATGGTGGTGCGTGCCAGCAACTCCACTCTTAGGAGGCTATAAACAAGTGGATCACTATGTGTCTGATCTAGTAGTGAGACACTGAACACTCTGTAGACCTTTCCCTACAATACAAAAAAAGGGACAATAGGACCTCTTTAAATAACTTGGTTTAGCTTTGTATCAGACTAGGTTCCTTTTTGTGCTCTAACCTGTGGTTCATAAAATTTCTTTGAGCTCTAGGATTAGACATCTTGCTTGTTTTTAATGTAACATTGCACAGAAACAATTAGAGACGATTATCATATTCTTTTATTTGTATATAAATGCCTGACAAACCTTATTTTTAAAACACTGTTCACTACAAGCCACCCAAATAGCATATTCATGGGCTTGAAATCTCTTAGGCTCAAAAGAGACCTGCAACTGAGTGGCAATATCTTGCAGAAATTGGACTAATTTAGTGTTTTGGACAATCCAAAATTTCCCCAAAATATTGAGGGACCACATAGATCTGAAAGATTATTATTTTGCTGAGAACATTGTAAAACAATAATTACTGTGTAATTATCATTTATCATAAAAGAAGGGACATTTTAACATACGGAAAATGAAAATTATATATTAATTAAAAGTTTAAAATTGTTAGGCTTTTTCATTAGTACATGTTTATAGTATATAAGTTTCTCAGTTATTTCTTCTTGCTGGGACAAATACTCAACTCCTAGTATTAAGGAAGAAGAGGTTTATTTAGCTCACAGTAGGGGATTCAGTTCATATTCTGCAGGGTAGAGAGCAACCTTTTACAGCAGTGGAAAAGAGCAAAAAGAAAAGGGAGGGGTGCAGCGGAAGCTGCTAGCTCGCCTCTTTCCCCTCCTTACACTGTAATGCACAGAATCAGTGTTCCATTCAACACCTATAATTCCAGTACTGGATCATGAATTAATCACAAACTTTAGAAGCTGCCGCAGTGACTGCATGAGGCTATAGGAAGACAATTGGACAGAAACCATGAAAATAATGTTTATATTCCGAGTGGAATATTGCCATATGTACATGATATATCTTTTTTTTTTTTTTTTTTTTGGTGGGACCAGGGTTCAAACTCATGACCTTGCACTTTCCAGGCAGGCACTTGTGCCACAGAGCTATCTCCCTGGCCCCAACATGATATATCTTAATTCCATTTTATTCATCCTCTTTCCCTTCCTTCCCTCCGCTGTCTAACCATCTGTTGATCCCTTTCCTTTTTTTATTACGTTTAGTAGGAAATAACAATGTGACAGTTTCAAAACACATTAGTAGTATTTTTCCAATGACGGATACAATGCATATTGTTCTCATAGTTGTTATACAGAGTGCAGGGGGCAGACATGATAATTTTTCTAATCGTTACTGGTACAAAAATTTCTCATTAAACTAAGAGAAAGAAGTTGTGTACATAGTCCAATGTTCCATAATCTCAGTTGGTTATTGGCAAAACTGGTAATGTTTGAAGCTGTTGATTTAAGCCTTTTACAGCTCAGCATAATAATCTAGCTTTAGGTTTTATGCCTCATAATCAAACTTTTCTGCTGGGTAGTTAAAGGTAAGTTAAAGCAAGACCTGTATAACAAAGCCTATAACTTTTGTATCTCCCAAGGTCAGTCAAATCCCCTCAGGATTTACTTGGAAACCACGTACAGTGCTTTGCAGAATTGTTGTCAGTGTCAGCTGTCTGGATGATTCATGGCCATTGCTTGACCAGTTTGCTCTCTGTGAAAGCCTTAGAAAATGTTTTTTCTCTAGGTGACTCTCCTTAGGCACACTATACATCTTCAATCCCTTTCCTCTGTGGTCCTTTCATCTCCTTGAACAGAATATTTGGGAAACCACTGACTTATAGGATGTTACAGCGCAGGTTCTCTTATATCCTGAGTCCTCACTGACCTTGAAGGACTAGGGCCAAAATGTTGGCTATCCTTGTACCCCTTCTGTTTTCTCTAATTTTGTAGGCTTATATTCTTAACCCTGCAGAAGAAAAGCTTAATGATACTATTACTTCATAACATAGGTACTTGAACTTAACATGAGTGTTTTTCTGAGTATCAAACACCTGGACTTAAATTGGAATTGGTATTTTCCATCAATCAGTGATATTCTAATAAATCTCTATAGAATGTGATTGAAGCAGTTGCACATTTTTTTCTTTTTTGCATGTGTATTAATTCCTCTTTTCATCTCCTTTCCCTACACTGTAACCCTTCTCCTTTTATCTTTCGATTCTCTTCCCCATTGGGTAAAAACTATGTCCCTTACACCATATCTGTATTTTATTTTGTTCTTTATTTAAACTTTGGGTTTATAAAACAATTATCAATTTTGTTATTTTTTCTTAGACTGGTGAAATATATGTTATGAACTAATATCTGTGAATCACCCTACTAGATTATAATCTAGTAGGATGATTATAATTTTCACTCTTCTATTAACTTGTTTCCAAACACTTGACCATATTTTGTTGCCATTTGGCTTTTCTCACCTCTAAAATAAGGATAGTTAGATTTGATAAAATCCAATGTTGTTTCCAGCTCAAACATCAGAACTTTGGGACTTTTAGATTTTTCTAGACTTCAGAGTTTGGATGTGTTGGCTACCAACTTCACTTATTACTACTGAATTCCAAATCAGATAGTACATGACACAAAGCATTTGCATCAGCTATGATGTAGACATAAGGAGTTTTCCTTTTTGTATTCTTCACCTTTCTCGAGGAAGGGTTTTACCCTATGAAGGTTTGACCTCATAGAGAGGCCAAAAAGTTGTTTTTCTAATGCTCCCTACAATTACTGCTTTATTCGTTTTTGCTATAGTTTAGCCCCACCCCCACACCCATTGTAGAAATGTAGTCTCCTTGTATTTTTCTGATGTGTTTGTCTGGGCTTCATTGCTATATGAAGATAGTTACTTGCTGTGTCATTTCTTTCCCTTCTTCCCCAATCCTTAATATAAACTTTCCATGGATGATTTTCTACTTATTTTTTTCTTTTTTTCCCTTTAGACAGAAAGCCTGACCTCAGCTGTTGGAATGCTCTATAAATGGCGTTATCTGAATTCTTGGCAAAATTCCCAATTGGGTGACGTTGGGTTCCAGTTGGTTTTAGGTAGCTGAAGGAAATATAAAATTAATTAGCAACATAATTTTGGGCTTTACCTGTCTTGTAAAAATACACTAGTGTTTGTACTAGAAAGTGCTTCTTGGCAAAAATCATACTCTGCTCTTTCAAGAAGACCTGGAGTTTAAATGAAACATTTTGAGCAAAGTGGTCATTTTATCAGCAACCATAAATTTACTAATCCTGGGTAAGAAATACAAGAACAAATTCAGATTTGTACTGCTATTGTCTTGGAATTTATGATGAGTTGGTCTGAGTTTGCATTAAGAGACCCTAGGTATTCAAAGATGTCATTCTATTTCCTTGACTCCAGTTCCTCTCTTTAGAGATTGTTTTTTTTTTGACATTTTATTGTGTGAGATTTGAAGGATGGCCAGTGAAAAAAATGACACTCAGCAGCAGCCCAAATCATATTGGTTTCTTTTAATTTAATTAAAAATAAACCAAAAAGATAAGATCTAAAAATCAATTTGTATTCATTTCCTGCAGCTCTTCAGTGTTAAGTGCTTACATGATTTTGCCTCTAGGGAGACCTGAGCAGAGTCTGTTTCTCTGTGGGCCATGTACTGCCCGTTCCTGACCCACATCCAGTGCCCACATCCATTTTTCATTGCTCTATAGCTGGTTCTTTACAGCCTTATGTGGTGGGAGTATGGCACCGTACACTTCTGGATTCTTCTCGCTATACTCTCACTGGGGGAAAAAATCAACTTTGAAATAAAGCTGGGGGCCTGCCAGGAAACTGAAAAGGGGTTATTAAAAATGATATTTTTCAAACCACAAGTGATGTTTTGCTAGCAGAGAGTAACAGGTTACTTGGAATCTCAATTGCTTTGCATTTTGGATGAAATTGCAAAGCTGGCTGAGATTTTAGACCCCCAGTGTCTTGAGGACTGAAGACACAATTGAAAGCATATTAAATACTGGCTGCATCTATGTAATATCAACCAAATAGTTAAAAAGGGAAAATTCACTAAAATCTTTTTATTTAGTGACATAAACACAGAAACATAAGCTTAGGCTTGTCTATTTTAATTTAGTATCATTTTAATAAATCCAGATTAGAATATTTTGAGGAACAAAATTCTCTCTGTTTGTACTATAACTATTATATTGCTCAGAACTCCACCGTATTCTCCTTAATTTTCTTACACCCAACAGGTTTAGACAGTTCTATCTTAAGGACAAGAAAAAGTATGTGTTTCTTCACAACATCACTGTTCCATTGTATTCCTCCAATATTTTAATAAAGCAATGACTGTACCTGAATTTTTCATTAGCTTATTAATATTTTGTTCATTTATGTTCTGTCAGAGCCTGCAGTTTTCAAGAGTCCTCACTTCAATATTTGCTGGTGACTTATTTAGTCCTCTTGCATCGTCGCTTCTAGCTTGTAGCTGATAATTCCTGCACCATAAAAAACTTCACATTCTTGTTTTTTTCTGCTTATTGAATGTTTAAATATTCATTTTACAGTTCTGCTCCCAAGAACTTTCTCATGCTAATGCTCTTTTATTCTCTTCTGTGGGAAATTTGTCTGTTTTTTTTTAACCGAGGATTGAATGCAGGCCCTTGTGCTTGCCATGCAAGCACTTATTCTACTGAGCTATCTCCCCAGTCCCCATTGCTGTTGTCTTAATATGCTCGGAGTAAGTAAGCTGAGCCCAGAACCTTGTCTCTGGTATTGTCAGGCCATGTTGTCCAAAACACTTTTTGTGTACCTGGAACAGTTTGTATAGTAAAATTCTTAGAGAAAAACTCTTACTGTTCTTTTATTAGCTTGTGAGTTGACACGTATGACCTGAAATGTGCAGTTTTCATTTATTCTTGTTTTTGGTATGGTCATCTGTACTTTTATTCTGCACTTGGCATTGCCTTATATACTCCTCTTTCTTCACAGGGCAAGGAGTTTCCATCCACCCTCCAGAAAGATAAAAAGAAGGTTGGTAGAGCTATCGTTCAAACCTGTTGTAGTTGGGAAGGAATGGTAGATGAAGTAACCAAGAACTTTCAGTTGTTTTATCTCATTTAAGTACTTTGCAAATTCAGAATTTTGAATTGACTTCTATTACTAGACTTCCAGAGGCCAGATGAGTGCTCCTAGTAGAACTTCATTTTTATTATGGGAAAAGTCAAATTTGGAGTAAGGATCTGGCCAAGGTCACATAGCTAGGTCTTGGGAGATGTGGAATAAGGTCATTGGTATGTACAATAAACTGTCAGATATTATTGTCAATAAGTAGGCAGTTAATGCTTGGCCAACTGAATTTACAAGCAACTTTTCCCATTCCCAGTCTACTTGATAAGGAAAAAAGATAACAAAATAATGAACAAATATCAAATATCACCTCAAATGTTAGAACTTTCTAGGTCTTCATATACCAGTAACAGGCATGATAAATCCTGTCTTTCCCTCCATAGTTATCTCTCTTTATGGAATATCAGAAATAGAGACTCTTCCTTCATTGTTCCATAGTCCATGGTGGGAAGGTGAAGGATTTTTTCTGTCTCCATAGAAGGCCAGTGCTGGCCTTGGGCCAATGTTCTTAACTTTCTTCCAGTCAGATTCCACAATAGATGGGGGTAGGAGAATGCACAATTAGCCCAGACTGTTTTTATTTGGTCTGCCATGTGTGAGATCAGACTTCTGAAAAGAATTGAAAACACTTCTTTCTTTGGATTCCTGGGGCTGTGTAAGGGGAGCATGGGCCCCACTTGGCACAGAGTTGATTACAACATTCAAAAAAGTTCCAATATTGTTGCCCAAGGCTGAATGGAAAGTTTTCCTTCCAGTCAGGGCTGACTGCTAAACCCCACACCTTCATAAGCCTTTGATTAGCAGACACCTGCCACCACGGAGACCAATAAACAATAAAGCCATGAGGGCTGTTCAGAAAGTTCCTGAGGGTGGATCAACATTAATGGAATCTGGATGGGAGGAGTATAATGACTCGCCATCTCTATTAGATCTCCAAGGACTCAAAAACTCAGCACTGTTATTCTGAGTTTTTTCTTAAGCTTTCATTGAATTTGATGAGAATAGATTTTTTTGACTCATTTATGTATGCTGAGTTTATAAAAAACAATTTTGTTAAATGTATAAGGAGCTAACATATCTTCTCGATTTTTCACCTGAGGAAAGAATTCCAACCATCCTAGAGTTCCTTTTATGATCTCTTTTTATCCAAACTATTTTAGAGAGACCAGAAACAGGAAGATTAGTCTATTACTGAGAAACAGTTCAGGGGAATTTGTGGCTTAAAAGAAATTACTGGAAAAACTTTATGATTAATGCAAAGGAAAGAAAAATAATGACTCACAAATACAGGAACTTCAGGCTTGCAAGGGAAGATAGAACTTTTCTAGATTCCTAAAATCAAGTTGATTTTATGCGATGATCTCTGTAATGAAGTCTGGTTTCATCAGCATGAATAACTTAAAATATTAATAATTAGTTATTTATTGTTCCCCATGTATTTTCAAAACATATTTTGGGCTGCTATGTGTAAGAATTTGGATCTGATGGAAGGTCACTGCAAAGAGCATCCTTTCAAACTGGCCTTGGTGAGGTATTTACCCAGAGCAAAGCACATTGGCCTAGTTGTCTTGGTGATAGACAACTTGGCAGGAGGAGCTGTCTGCACAGTTCTAAGGTGGGGTTGAACTGTCTGTAATGTCTCCATTCAAGTTTGGCTAATTGAAATCAGGAAGAAAAAATAATGTAGAAAGAAGGTGAAAAGATTGTATCTCCAGTTGGGTTTTGCATGCCTGTCAGTGTTTTGGGTTATGAAAAAGATTTAGGGAGTCTCTAGTCTGTTATTTTTACTATGTTATACACAAGCTGCCATATGAGCTTCAGAGACAGGGTTAGCAACTGTGGCAAAGTGCCAGTTTCTCAACGACCTCAACTGTGAACTATGAACTGTGAACTATGCCACAATCTACACTCCATTAGCGTAATATTTGAGACAGACAGAGAGCAAGAAGCATGTCTCTGCAAGGTGATACTGCTACTAACTGCTAATAATGTTTTATTTTTAGTCTGGAATGGGAGCTGTTACTCAAGGCCAAAAGAAACAGATATGGTCCCTTAAAATCAAGTCTATAAAAGTCCAGAAATTACAAGCAAAAAGTGTTTGTACGTTTATATGTGTACTTTCCTAGAGTCCTTGACTTTGATCAGACTTTTTTAAGGATTTGGTATGTATGTATGTATGTATTTATTTATTTATTTTAAAATTCTTTTAAAGTTACCAATTTCTGGGTCAGCCTGATCACTCAGCTAACTAAAGCGCTTGCTTTGGTAGAGCACAGCAGCCAGTGTTCAATACTCTGTGCACTGTGCTGGCCCTACCTCCATGGAGCACTGAGATGGCCATTGAGACTGGGCATGGTGGCACATGCTTATAATCCCACCACTTTGAGAGGCTGAAAACAAGAGAATCACTACCAGTCCAATCTACATAGTGAGACCCTGTAGGCCCTGTATCCCTATCCTAAATGCATAAAAATATTATCAACTGCTACTACATAGAATCACATTTACAGTCTTTGCTCTGAGTAGTTGTCCTAATATTTAGGTATTAGATGACAATAGAATATTGAGAGTCCTTTATATGCATCATATAGATTCATTAGCTAGACATGCTATATTTTAGGATTGTTGAATGTGGAGATCACTGTTTGCATAAAACAAAACATTGACCTTTTCCTTTCATATTGTATAGTACATAATATTCAGTGACATCTAAAGAAACACAAGCAAGGACTTACAGTTTTAAAGCTTTCTTACATAATTTATATTATTTTGTATAGCTTTGCCTTCATTATTATAGCTTACCACACTCCCATGAGGTATTAAAATGTATATCCCCATTTTATTAAGTTATGCATTTCTAGGTAGCTGTTGGAATTGGTGGAGTGTCATTTGATGACAAGGTTTGCTTTACTCTGATATTGCTCTTAGTTATCACTAGCTAATCAATCTCTTATTTTAGCCCCTCATCTTTTCAATCTTAGCTATTGTCTCCTATTATGAAAGATTTAAATCACTGGGAGCTTAAGGTATAGCTAAGTGATAGCATATTTGTCTAGTACACAAAAGACCCTATTTCATCCTTAGCACTATAAGGAAAAAAGTTCTAAAGTAGATATTTAGGCCCTATAATTTGATGAAACTATTTCAACAGAATATATCCTTACATAACTCCAATACTAATTTTCAGTATTTCACTTTTTCTTTTTCTTTTTTTTTTTTTTTTCTTTTTGAGACAGGGTCTCACTGTGCAGTTCAGGCTGGCCTTGAGCTCACTTTTGCAGCCCAGGTTGGTCTCGAACTTGCACCGATCCTCCTGCCTCACCCTCCCGAATGCTGGGATTACTTCACTTTTTCTTACACTAATTTATTTATTAAAAAGCTTGAGTATATTTACTTTTAGTTAGAAAAAATTCACAAATATATACTTGTCAAGTCTGTTAGGTTAAAATTTTCGCTCCACCTCTGTCTCTGTCTTTCTGTGTTGCATCCTATCCTTTGTTAGCTGACAGTTGAACCTAGGAACTTGCTATACCTCTGAGCAAAATCTCTACCTGTATTTAATTTCTTAATTGTGTCATTTGAAAATCCCAAATTAAAGGAGTATTATGACATCAGTTATATTACTGAGTTATATTACTGAGATATCTGAGATTAGTGTTAGAAGTAGAACTTAAGTTGGTCATGGTGGTACATGCCTGTAATCTCAGCAGTTTTGGAGCCAGAAGCAGGAAGATTACAAATTCTAGCTCATCCAGCACAATGTAATGATGTAGTGAGACTCTGTCTCAAAGTAAATAAGGCAAAAGGGCTGGAGATGTATCTCTGTGAGAAGACCCTAGGTTCAATCTCTAGTACAGCAAAAACAAAAGAAAACAAAGCACCAGACTTCCTGTACATTCTGAGTTTGAGAATAAGAGATCATACAGCGACCTTCTCTTTGAGCAAGGTGCCAGACATGTTCTCTGGAAGAAAGATAGCCTCTTCAACCAATAGTGCTGGAAAATCTGGCTTTCCATATACCAAAACCAAAACTAAATCCAGGCCTATCATCATTCCCTAAACTAAAGCCAAAATAGATTAAAGATCTAAGCATTAAAACAGAAACACTGAATCTACTGGAAGGGATGTAGGTAGAAATCTTGAGGATGTAGGCCTAGGTAGAGAGTTCATCAACAAAAACGAAATTGAATGGAAAAATACCCAAAGAATTAACAATCGGATTCTCATAATTTTGAAAGGTTTCAGCACATGAAAAGAAATCACGGGGGCCAGCCAGATAGCTCAGTGGACTAAAGCACCTGCTTATACAGGTTGCAGTGGCTAAAGTTTGACCCCCCAGCCTGCCCGGCCTACCCTATCCCTGGGGTGCACTGAGATGTGGATTGAGACTGGGCGTGGTAGTGCATACCTGTAATCTCAGCACTTGGGAGGCTGAAAACAGGAGAATCGCTGTGAGTCTGATCTATGTAGTGAGACATTGCAGACCCTGCACTAAATAAAAAAAAGAAAGACAGAAAGAAAAAAAAAAAAAGAAAGAGAAAGAAAAGAAATCACCAAGGCTGAAAAGAAAACCCACAAATCACTCAGAATCAGGGTATTTCAAGTATATATCAAGATATAAGTACATTCTCAGGCAGCAAGAAGATAGTTTACTGACAAAAATTGTTAGTGCTTTGAGATGGTATAGGGTATTAAACATAACATTCTTGGTGAATGCCAGCTTCTCATGGAAGCCTTCATCTTCCTCTTCTGCTAAAGGCAGGCACTAAGATGAATCTGAGTGATTATTGGAAATTTATATATTTTATACATTACTTTATAATTTATGGAATAGCTGAAACTTTAATGGTATGTGTATGTGTGTGTGTGTGTATGTGCATTTGGTGTTTTTGGACAAGTCCTGGTTGACCTTGAACTATGCAACCCAGGCTGTTCTGAATTGTATTAATACTTCTTTCTGATTGGCCCAAGTTTCAAAGGCACAATCCTGTCCCAGTACACTCAGCCTTCTTACAAAACACCTAAATAAAATAGTTTAAATATTCAGCTCAGAAAATCTCTGGAAAAAGAAGAAGATTTCTGGTGTCAGAATGGGTATATATATATATATATATATATATATATATATATATATATATATATCAGAATTGACATTACATGTGGAAATACATACCTGTAGTCCCAGGAGGCTCAGGCAGAATTGGAACTTTGGAATTAATCTGGGTAATTTAGTGAGCCCCTATCTCAACATATAAAAATATAACAAAATGGTTAAAACATTGCTCTTCAATAAGGATTCAATCACCAGTACAAGAGTAGAGGAAGAGAAAATCATAATGGATGTTTAATTCAATTACTGCCTTGGTTGGGGGTCATTTTGCAAGTTGTCCCATAAAAGTAACTGCTATTCTGCTTTCATTATCCCTGTCCTATACTTCATTTATCTATATGTATTATAGTTTCTTCTTATTTGTGAGTTTGTTGAGGGCATGAATCATGTCTTAGTGATTTTTGCTTCTGGTAAAGTACTTCTTATTAAGTCACCTGGTTTTCAAATATATATTAAATTTGTATTTTTCTGCCAGACTTTCTGGTGTTGATCATTTTAAGGTGAAAATACATAGCTCTTACTCTCAAAGAGCTTAGAGTTTACATATCACTAACTAAATAAATGGCGAATTATTGTATTTTCTGTTTTCTTCTATTATTTTGGTTTACAATAAGAAAATTAAATTTCTTAATATTGGTAATATTTGCCATTCTGAAGAACGTTGTAATAATCATTTAAAAGAGACACTTATAAATGGAGAAATTTCCTCTGGCTATTAAAGTATAATTTTAGTGGCCACATATGCTTTGAAATTAAGGCTTATTATGACATTTTATAATTAAATCTTAAGTGGAATTCATAATGTACTGGGATGGTGTAGGTGTAGCATCAAGTAGGTGACCTTTAAGGGATCAGGTCTCCTATGTACTGTGTCCTATCCCTGTAGATGTCTGGGTTCCTCCCCTTCATCTCAAGAAAGATTGGGGCCATGAGTTAAGACTGGATCAGAACTGAAAGCTCGAGGAGAGAATGAGGCACTCAGGTCTGTGTATAAAGAGGAAGTTAAAAGTGAAAGCAACATGAGGCAAAAGTCTATGACGTTGCTAGTCGAAGGAACAGCTGCCAAACAATTGGGTGCTCTACAACACAGCAGAAATCTCACCAAATTTTCTAAGATTGGGTCTGCAGTCTGCTCATACTGATAATAAGAATGCAGTGGTTCCTAAAAATAACTATTTCATTGATAGGTATAATCTAAGCTAATCAGAGTTTTAGCCTTTCTTTCTGGATTGAGGAAAAGGTAAGGAGGTAGCTTGTGGTAAATATACAACCACCACCCATTGAAGTCAAATCCTATATCATTCCTACCCATGTCTCTACATTGAGGTTGGAAGCAGAAAGGTGCATATTGTACAGAATTAAAAATATTCTAGTTACTGTAAATCAGGTACATGTGCTATATAACTTGTGTAAGCAAGGTAAAGTGAATGACTAAGTGGATCTAGTTTAGTCAAAATGCATTCCCGGGGCTGGAGTGATAGGTCGGTGGCCTAAGGGCCTGCCCGACAAGCACAAGGACTCGAGTTTGTGCCACCGTACTACATGCCATGCTATACAGACCCCTGAAACTGGGCATGGTAGCATATGCATGTAATCCCAGTTCTTGGGAGGCTGAGACAGGAAGTTCACTATGTAAAAGGCGAAAGATTTACGTGATCTGAAGAGAAACCAGAGTATAGGAGGTTCACTGTGAATCAGAAGTGCTTACTGAGATCCTGTACCAAATCAATCAATCAATCAATCAATCTTTTAAAAATGTCTTTCCAATTTTATGTTGTCACTTGGAGTTAATGAAGGAGGAATGAAGACTCCCTTGATATAACATTACTTTGAACAGAATATCTTTCCTTCTAATGCTGTCATATTATTAGGGTATATTTACCATTAGATGAGTACATACATCTTTTTTGTCACACTTGGGATTGAAACCGGGGCTGTTGCACTGAGATAAATTCCAAATCCTTTTTTTATTTTTATTTTGATGCAGGATCCCACCAAGTTGCTACATTGCCCAGGCTGAGCTCAAACCTGGGATTTTCCTGCTTTCACTACCCAAAGTGATAGGATAATAGGTATAGGCTGCCACACCTGGCTGGTATTCATAGGTATTAATGTTTGTGCAAATCCCAAATTTACTATTTTGATAGTTATTATACAGTTCCTATAAATATATGTTGCCTGAACTTAGACTATAATCTACTAGTGAATAGGACTACACCTAAGAATATTTTTTTCCTTTCCCTGTGGAGTACATTTCTTACTAAATGCTTTTTAAAGTAACTAATAATGGTGATAGTCATTTATGAGATGTCCTGTTAAGGATTAAAATGGATAAAAGTTTTTCTTCCAGTGGTACTACAGAATCTAAATATTTTAAAATGTAAAAGATACGTCAGAAATGTTCCCAGATATCATGTTTACATCTTGTCTTCTGAATAACTGCTATAAAGACAACTATATGCAATATATTAATTATTGCAACTGTCCTACTTACCTGTTTTGAAACTGTTGCATTGCTATTTTACCTTTTTTCTCATTAAAATTAATAAAAGATAAAAATGCTCACACAATCTATTTTGAATATATCTTATTAACAATAAACTATTACTTCACAACTTGATTTTCTGACAAAGTATGCATTAATTCAAGGTTTCTGTGAACTTGCTATGGCTTGGCACATTTAAATATATATAAGGAAAGTAATATATCACTTTAGATGTGGGAATTTTTCAAGAACTTTGTGCCCCTCAATAGATCTTGGTATTTTTATAAATTCTTTTCAGTTTATACAATGGAATGGAATTTATTGTGTCTGCCTATTTGATAGACTGAATGAATCAGATGATTGTTTGAACTAGTACAGCAGTCCATCACTTATCACAGAACTTATGTTCTGGACACCCTTGTGATAAGTGAAAATCAGCAAAGTAGTGATGTTATATTTATTTTAGTGTATATATATATATATATATATATATATATATATATATATATAAATATATATTATATATATATATATATATATTAAGGCTTTAAAAACCCTTCCCACATTCTTATAAACCTTCTCCACACTTCTAAAAACATTCCTAATTTTGTTAACTATTTTGTAAACCCAGAAACCTATGTAATTTTAACAGTATACTATATAGTACTACAAAGTCCTGTAATATAGCAAAAATTCATGATAAATAACTTAGATCAATGGTTTTTAAGAATCATGAAACAGTGAATCTGTGAAATTCAAACTATTAAATAGCAAGGGACTAGTGTAAGTGGTTATATTTAATTCAATTAGTATTGACCCATTGTTAGACTGTATTACCTATTTTACTGAAATAACTAATTTAACCCGTAGAATTTTTCTTAGAACAAATTGACCTAAAGTTTCTTTAGATTTTTTTAGAAAGTCAACCTCTGTATATAATTAAATCAACTCCTTCCTTATTATAGAGAGTGACTTTGTTAAATGAATATGTTTTGATAGATCCATGGTAACCATAAGTAAAGTTATGAAAGAATTTCAGAATTGTACTTTTTTGTATTCCACAGGACAGGCATTCAAAAGGAATGCCTGAATTAAAAGCCTCATTGAGAAGGATTGGGATTTCAAAATACCCAATGTCTCCTGTTAGAACTAAAAGGACTGAAGGCTTATGCCATACTTGCCTTTTGAGAACATCTTCCAACAGCAAGTCAGCTCTCATTTTAGCATTGTTTAATTCCTAGAATCAGATGAAAAAGTTAAAATTAGTTATTGGTAACTATGTGTGATTTGTAAAAGCAACTGAAATAGTTTATTACAAAAATAATATCATGAATAAGTGTGTTAAAGGAAGGTGTATAAAGCATATATACTGAAAATACACTTAGAATTCATTGAAGAATCTAAATTTAACTTAGCAGGCTCCTGAAAACCATAACAACACTACCCTATCTATTGATTGTGAATGACTCTGATGAGGTTGAGGCAATCAGAAGCAGACCACTACTCTAGGTCAGTTTTTGTCAAGGAAGTCATTTGATGAAAACTCTATCAATCAGCCGGGCATGGTGGCTCACGCATGTAATCTCAGCACTTGGGAGGCTGAGGCAGGAGGATCGGTGCAAGTTCGAGACCAGCCTGGGCTACAAAAGTGAGCTCAAGGTCAGCCTCTACTACATAGCAAGACCCTGTCTCAAAAAGACAAAAAAAAAAAAAAACTCTATCAATCTCTTGTAATATGTATATTTAGAATTAATAATACTTCTAGTTCCAACTATACTACAAATTTAAATGTATAAGCCAGCCAGGAAGAACCTGTAAGCACAGGCCTCCGTGTGGGCATACATGCTGAGCAACATGAAATAGTGACCTCAGGCCCTGGTGTGGTTGCACGGGCCAGCAGGTGGGGCCAATGGCATTGAAACATCCAAAGCTGTAGTGAGAATGTGAGCCAGCAGTTTATAAGTTGAACTACCACTGTGCTCTGACACACAGACTTGTGGGTGGATTCACCTTTTTTTTATCAAAAGTCTCTAGGAAAGCTCCAGCAACAGGAGACCAGTCCCAGCCCACACATCCAAAGTTCAAGATCATTCCCATACCTAGCAGAAACTTTACTTCAGACATGGTTACAGTGCACGGCACATTTTTGGGATCTGACTTGGACACTACCACAGAGCAATGAATATTAGAGTAAGTTTACTAGTTTTATTTATCTTTGTTTGCTTCAGTGGTTTTCCTTTTTCTGTCTGCTATTTTTTGTGGCTTTACTTTTTTTCTGTTTTCTTTTTGTACTACTTATGTTTTTCAGTCTTTTAGTTTTTTCCTACTCTTCTTTCTCTCTTTCCTCCACTAACTCTTGTGATGTTATATTTTGATATGAGTAAACACTGTATTTTTATTTCATGCAAACACTCCACTTTCTCTTGTACTTTGTCTGTTGTGTCCTCCCGCTTCCCACAACTTGAGTGAGTACCCTTTGTCCTACAGCCTACTGTATTTGACCTCACTCATGGCTCTGTCTTGTCCTATATACCTCAACACACATCCACCCAAAACAGGGTGAAATTATTCCACTAAGGGGAAAAGCATTGCATGCAAGTTCCTCATATAAGTTATATTTTGTTGTAGAGCTGTACAATTTGCTCCTATGGTTAAATGTAACAGGCTAATAGCAAGTACAGTTTGTCAGTAGGTAGTTGGTGCTTGAGGCTATTGTTATTGACAATGGTACTACTTACCCAGAATGTCACACATGTTATAATCAGTTTTTTCTCCCCTGTATGACAACACTGTAATTGACTAGGATCATAGCAATCACCATATTTCAATACCAAAGAACTGCATATTGAGCTAAATAGACTGCAACTTCTCATACTTCATAAATTGGTTGCCTTGTTTGTTTTTGGTTTTTTAAATTTTTTACTGTATTTTTTGTTTAACTGTATTTCAGAGGAGGTTTAAGTTTTGGTTTTGGTGCTGAGGACTGAACCCAGGGCTTCCGGCTTGCTAGGCAAGCATTCTAACACTGAATCAAATCCCCAGTTCTGCATATTTCATTAAATGAGAAGGTAGATTCTTGGGAAAGACTCAAACATCAAGAACTGCTTACATCTAGAATAAATCCTTGAGGAAAAGAGATTTCTTAGTGAAACCTCAATACTAATAATAAAGCTACCACAAAAGATTTGTAAGCTAAACACAGGAAATAAAATAAAATAAAAATAGAAAATGGTAAGACAAAAACAAAATGTATCCATAGACTCACAATCAACTTGTAGAAGTCCAAGTCATAAGAAGTAGTCAGAAGCCAAATGCTTGAATTTTCAGAAATAATGGTAACAGAAGTGAAGAAATAATGGAAAAGGCTGTAGAAAAAAATCATCTCTCAGGAACAAAAATAAATGATGAACAAGATTAAAGATATTAGATAAAATATTTAATATCAAATACAGATAAAAAAGAAAAGATCTGCTGACTGGCCTGATAGCTCAGTGAACTAATGAGCCTGATTAGGCAGAGCACAGTTGCTGGGGTTCAACCTGTGGAATGATTGAGACTGGGTTTGGTGGTGTGCACCTGTAGTCCCAGCACTTGGGAGGCTGAAAACAGAAGAATGACTATGACTCCAATCTATGTAGTGAGACCCTGTAGACCCTGTAGACCCTGTCCTAAATATAGAAAAGAGATCTTAAGAATATGATGCAAACTATGCATGCCCAAGACAGGAAACAAATGGAATCCATGAAACAGATCCAAACAAAACTCCAGGAGATTAAAATCTCTATTGGAAATATATGCAAGAGGTTGGATGAAGGAGAAGATAGAATATAAGATCTATAAGATAGAATTGCAGATGGTGACCACAGAAAGAAAGATATTAAAAATAACAAGATGCTATTAAAAATCAATTCATCACATGCAAAATGAACAGCATAAGGTTGATTGGAGTAAATGAGAAAGCTGGAGAGAGTGCAAATGTGATAAAAAAAAAAAAAAAGAAAACTGTTCAGGGTAATAATGGCAGAAAACTTCCCATCTATGGATAAAGAATTTGGTGTAAAATAAATAATGGTCCAAAATGTATAGCTCCAAAGAAACATGACCAGTAGTGCATGCCTGTGATTTCAACACTGGACAGGCTCAAAACAAAAAGAACACCATGAGTCCAAACTGCATAGTGTGACCCTGTAACGACCAAATATAGTAAAAAAATAAATGGAAAAATAAGATACCTTATGACAAAGAACAACAAGAGAAATTCATGGCCACAAAATCAGCTCTTCAGAATGCTCTGAATGATATATTAGAAAGAGAGAACAAAGACAAGTACAAGAGCACAACAGGCAATGCAAGCAAGTAAACAGAGAGGAAAGGCAGGGCACAAACAACAGGAAAGTTACATGAGAAAGACGCCAATATATATCTGTTATAAACTTCAATGTATGTGTTCTCAATTTGCTGATAAAAGAGTCAGACTAACAGAGTGGAGTGGATCAAGAAGCAAGTGACCAAGCCGTGCGTGGTGGCACACGCCTGTAATCCCAGCACTCGGGAGGCTGAGGCAGGAGGATCGGTGCGAGTTCGAGACCAGCCTGGGCTACAAAAGTGAGCTCAAGGCCAGCCTGAACTGCATAGCGAGACCCTGTCTCAAGAAGACAAAAAAAAAAAAAAAAAAAAAAAAAAAAAAAAAAAAAAAAAAGAAGCAAGTGACCACTATATGGTGCATTCAAGGGATGCATTTAAGTGGGCCGGCAAGATGGTTCAGTGGTCTAAAGTGCATGCTTAGGCAATCTTAGGCAAACTCAGGGACCGCAGTTCAATCCCCAGAACCACATGCTGTACCAGCCCCACCCTCAGGGCAGGCTAAGCTGGCCATAACATACATACGTATGTTGCTTTTTTTTAAAGACACATTTAATTCAAAATGAAATTCATGGAATGAAAGCCAAAGGATATAAAACATTCCTCCAAGTAAGAGGATGTCAGAAAAAATCAGGTTTGGCCACTTTTTTCAGAGAAGATGAACTTTAAACTAAGACATATCAAAAGAGAAAATGTGGATCACTGTATAGTTGTTAGGAAAGAGTCTAAGAAGGGATAATATATGTACATATATATTCACTAAATATTGGTGCATCTAACTACAAAAATTATTAAAAGACATGAAAAAAACGAAATAAGCACTAAAACCATTGCAACAAGAACATTTAATACTTAAGTCACAGAATTAGATCAACTGGGAAAAAAATAAAGAAAGAAATATCAGAAATAAACCAAATCTTTGAACAAATGGACAAGGTAGATGTCTACATAGTGTTTCAGCCTACATAATCAGAACATACATTTTGCTGAGCTGTACCCAAACATTTTTCAAAATAGACTACTTCCTAGCTCATAGACTATCCTCAAGTAAATGCAGAGGAAGTGAAATTATTCCATCCACATTACCTAAAATAGTACAGTGAATTGCAAAACAATGGCAAAATAAACCTCAAAAACATAAACACATGAAAATTAAATAATACCCTTCAGAGCAATCATTGAGAGGCAGAATAAATTGAAGAAGAACTTAAGGAGTATCTACAATTAAATAAAATTACTGATACAACATACTTGAAGTTGTAGGATAGAATGAAAACAGTCTGTAGAGGCAAATTTATAGTGGTGAATTCTCCGATCAGGAAAACAGAACAAACTCAAGTTAAAAAAACTTAATGTTGAGCCAAAAATGGGAAAAGACGAACAAATCAACCCAAAAGTTCATATGAGAGAGGAAATTGTAAATATAGCAGCAGAAATTAATGGAATGTGGAATAAGAAAACATTATGAAGAATCAATGAATTGAAGAGTTGTTTCTCAGGAAAATTAAATGAAATTGATAAAAACCTAGACACCTAGACAGCTGCATAAAAGAAGACGGAAAAAGGATTGAACTTCAGGCAATTAGGAATGCAAAGGTCAAAGTCAAAATGGAATCAGTGGAAATCTAGAAAATCCTTACTACCTAATTTGAGAACCTATAGTCTAATAATATGAAAAACACAGATAAATGGGCAGATTTCTATACACATAATAATTGCAAAAAGTGAATCAAGAAGATACAAATATTTTAAGTAACCCAGTATCAGTCAATGAAATTGAAAATGTAATTAAAAATTGAAGCCATGATGGATTCATGATTTAATTTTATAAGAAATTTAGATCAGATCTAATGACACTAATGCTGAAAATCTTTAAGGAAATTGAAAGGGAAGCAATACATCCAAAATTATTTCTGGATGCAAGTATTAACCTGATACCCAAATCAGAGAATGATCCAACTATAAAGACAATGGCAGGACTCCTGTCCCTAACGAACATAGAGGAAAAAAAAAAAACCTCAATAAGAAAATGACAGGCATAATGCAGGAAGTCATCAAAAAGATTATACACCACGACCTAATTGAATTCATCCTAGAAATTCAAGGATAATTTAATATATGAAAATCAGTAAAAGAAATACACTGTATAATGCACTAAAAGAAACACAGATAAAAGCTACATTTTCATCTCAGTAGATACAGAAAAAACATTTAACAAAAACCCGTGCCCAATCATGATAAAGTTCCTTACAGAAAACTAGAATTTTGCATAAATATGATAAAAGCTGTCTATAACAAAGCACTAGTCAACATTGTATAAAATGGTCAAAAATTGAAAGCTTTCACTGTAAAATCAGGAATAAGGCGAGTATGCTGTAGTGGTTGATAAATTGTGTTATCTTGAGAAGTTAAAAGTTTAACTAAATTAGCTCAGCAGTTCCACACTATAGCGTATGGACTCCCCACCCTAAAGTGACTTATCATTTACAGCATAAAAAAAGAGATTGGAAAAAGGATGGAGTGCTCCATTTCCTCAGAGGAGCTCTAACTTTCACAGTCAGCTTAGACATTGTCTACTGGCTTCTCATGCAGATTCTATGGCCTCTGCCTTGGGTCTGTTAGTCTTCTGTTGTAGACCCATTAGCCTTCCCTCAAAAACCCATTAGCCACCTGATATGGACTTATCCAGAACACTGCAGTGATCTGCAGGCCTTGGACTGAATTCTTTAATGTCCAGTGTACAAATGCCCTCTGCACACTTCTTTTTCCAGCCATGTGGCTGATAAGCCATTCTTACAATTTCTTATATATTTGTACATCGTGTGTTATATGTGTTCCTCTAATAAAACCCTGACTGATAAAGATACCCACTGTCAGTACCCCTTTTCAGTATTGTTCTGTATTAGCCAAAGCAATTAGTGAAGAGAAAGAAATAAAAGGAATAAAGATAGGAGTGAATGAAGCTAAATTATTATTATTTGTAGGTGACATGATATTCTGTATAGAAGACTCTACAGACACTACCAAAAGACTTGAAGATTTAATATCAAAGTTTAGTAGTTTAGCTTGATACGAAATTAGCACTCAAAAATTAATAGCATTCCTGTACACAAACTAAAAATCACTGAGAGAGAAATTACAGAAACAATACCCTTCACAACAGTGCCCAAAAGATGAAATGTTTAGTAATCAATCTAAGAAAAGAAGAAAAAGTTTATACATTGAAGATTACAAGACTTTGAAAAAGGGGATCCAAAGAAGATTAGAAAATGGAAAAATATCTTTGCTCCTGGATTGGAAGAATCAGCATAATGAAAATGGCCATAGTCCCCAAATTGTGATGAAGATTTAATTCAGTCCCAATTAAAATATTAATAATATACCTCATGAAACTTAATGAAACATTCCCAGACTTCATTTGAATTCAGAACAAACCTTGAATAGGATAAACAATTCTTAACAACAAAGCAAAGCAAGAACATTAAAACTTCTAACATGAAATTATGTTATAAAGATACTGTAATCAGCACAGCATGGTACTTCAGAAAATCCAGGCCTTAGGATCAATGGAATAGATTGGAAGATGAAGTAATAACTCCAAACATACTCAGCCCCAAATAATTCAAGTGCATTCACTGGAAGAAACATAGCCTCTTCGATAAATGGGGCTAGAAAATCTGGCTTTCCATGTGTCAAAGACTAAAAGCAGACCCATGCCTATCACCATGCACTCAATTAGAATTAAAGTAGATTAAGATCTAAATGTTAAAACTGAAACACCAGACCTGAAGGAATATAGAATATGCTGAACTCTCAAGGACATAGGTGTAGGCACAGATTTCATAAAGAAAAATAATGGGAAATAGTACAAAGAACCAATAGCCAGGATCTCATCCTATTAAAAAGCTTTTGCCCAGCAAAAGAAATCATGACCATCATGAAAAGATAGCTAATGAGTAGGGAAAAGTTTTAACCAATTGTGCTTCAGACAAAGGACATATCTAGAACATTAAAGAATTGAAAAAAATCAGACACAACCCTCCAAAATTTGAAGACACAATCCAAAATTGGGTACCTGAGATGAACACATATGTCTCAAATGAAGAAATATAGACAAAAAATAAGCGTATATGAAAAATGTTCCACATCACTGGTAATTACAGAGATGCAAATTAAAATAACACTGAGATTTCATCTCTAGAAATAACGATATCATCAAAGATCAGTCAATAATTGGAGAAAAAGAAGGGCTGTAAGGATAGCCAATATTTTGGCCCTAGCCCTTCAAGGTCAATAAAGACCCAGGATATAAGAGAACCTGTGCTGTAATATCCTATAACTCAGAGGTGTCCCAAATTTTCTGGTCAAGGAGATTATGGGACCTCAGAGCAAAGGGATGAATGAACTATAGTGCATCTAAGGAGAGTCACCCAGAGAAAAACATTCTCTCAGGCTTTCACAGAAAGCAAAATGGCCAAGCAATGGCCTTGACTCGTCCTGAAGGCTGACACTAAGAACAGTTCTACAAAGTACTGTCTATGGTCCCAAACTTAATCCTGAGGGGATTTGAGCCTGGAAGATACAAAAAAAATGAATGTTTTGTTATACAGGTCTTACTTCAACTTGCCTTTGACCACCCAGCAAGAAAAAAAAAATCCTTAATTACAATGCATGAAATGCAGAGCTAGATTGGTAAGATGAGCTTTAGGAGGCTTAGATTCAATAGCCTCCAACATTGCAAGCTTCACTGGTGGCCCACTGCAATTGCAGAACATTTGACTGTGTATGTATCTGCTTCCTCTTAGTCCAAAGAGAAGTATATTCTTTTCCCTTTTTTTTTT